>JANBTT010000075.1:0-77641 GCA_027578915.1 Coemansia sp. RSA 1200 | reverse complement strand
GTGGGCATGACCAAGTCAGAAAGAGTTCTGATCCCTTGTCGTCGCATTTCACGTTCTGTTTGGTAAGAAACGGTGAATTCGGAGCACACCCGAGGATGTTTGAGTGGGAGATCATCCGTTCGTTAAAGATGAAAAGGTGTTATTTTTATTTTCCTTGAAACTAATCTTGTAAAAAAACAAATTAAACTATGAAATATTTTAATTTCTAAATAAAATTGCCCAGGAAACAAACCGATATAATCGCCGGTGTAGACAGATACAAGCAGAGTGTCAATACTATTACCTTTAAACATCGGCCAAGAGTTTTTTGGGAACACATTGAAAATCTATAATTAAAAAGAAAGAGCAAGGTTAGCTTATTTGTTATTGAAAAAACAACAAATAATGAGAGACAATAGGGATGGGTATATTCCATTGCCTCGTGCCTTTTCTGCCATGTGATATGGAGAAGATGAGTGTGGCAATTTAGAATTGCATCCAGCAATTCTTGAAAAAGGAAGAAGACAATGAACAATAGATGCGCCTGTGTGCGTGTGTACAACATTCAGTCTCTTCCTTTGTTCTTTACTCTTTATTCTTTTTAGTCAGGTGTGCACCATCAGCGGCAACCGGGCAGATATTGAAACCAGGGTGGCAATTGGTTAATTGCCCTTGGTGCCAGCTGAAAGTAAGGATTGACATGCAACAGATAAGGAGCCATGCAAGTAACTCGGGAGGAAAAGCGGACACAAAAGCGGCATTAATAAACAGGCAAGATGAACCAAAAGCATAGCAGCTTCAATTGTTAGGCCAATAGGCCGTGAGGCTGATAAACAAGATGGCAGAACAACAAAAAAGTTGTTGAAGCAAATCCTTAAAAAAGGAAAATAGGCGGAAGGGAGTAAATGAGGATAACATCCGTAAAATGGAGCGAGATTTTCATTGCATATACGTAAACGTAGTTGCTCTTCCGTCAAAGTGTCCATGAATCATTCTGTACTTTTTTTCTCTCATGCATTATCCGGTTTTGGGATTGCCAAGTTTCAAATGTAAGAAAAAACCGGAACATCGGGTTTATCATGTTTGTTTTAGTATTGTGGTTGACAAGATGACTTTTTTGATATTGGAATAGGAGGAGGGGGGAACACGCGGCAAGTAAGACACGAAAAGAAAAGAAAGAAAAAACAGACACTTGGTCGGTGCGTTATTTCCTTGTTTCCTAGTTTTTTCCTGTTTGCTATTGTTTATTTCAGCTCGGGGACAAATTAGCAATTTAAGAAACGATCAGGTTTTAATATTCGATACAAGCAGCCAAAAGGATATTGGAAATAGAACCATGACGTTATTGTGTGTGTATAATACATGAAAATAGCAGCGAAATCAGCAACAGCAAGTATTTGAATCTGCTTTTCAGAAACAGCAGCCCACCCACTACACCAGATACATAGCATCATGGAGAGTAAAAACGGAGGAAATGCGAGTGCAACAAATGGCAATAGAGTACAGAAAAAAAAGCGTGGTATTTTTTTTGATGAGGCATGTGCTAGAAGAGATTTGCCCCAGATTGCAGATCCTTGCGCTAAAAATATTGGCCGCGGATTTACAAGGCTAAAGCCAATAAACTAAGCTACAAAAAACAGGATTAGCAATATAGCTTTAACAGGAAATAATCCACATATTTTTCGGTTGTGCACATTTGATGGCTGAGAAAAAATAACAAGGCGCAAAGAGAAGCCAATACTTTTTCCTCCTGGAGGAGCAAGTCCCTGGAAGACAAGCAAGTAAAAAGTAAGAAGAACAAATCATGAGGCAGCCGAATCTGGGTTGGGCTTTCTCTCTATATCGTGCATCTTACCAGATCATACGGCCAAAAAAAGTGATACACAAGTGTGCGTCCTCCGGGAGCATCCCTATTGTTCGCGATTCGTCACGCCGTGTGGAAAGCGACAAAATACAAAATGGATGGGCTGCCGAATGGGCCGAAAAAAGGGAAGAGAAGAAGGAGAGAAAAAGCAACATGTTGAGCAACCAGTTATAATAGCTCCTGACGAAAAGGAAAGGCAAGATTGACATGGCGAGCAATTTACATACATCTCAAGAACACGGAAGATGGTGGGTAATCAGCTGAACAGGCGTGTCTTTATAAAAAATAAAAGACTCAAAGCAAACAATAGGAGCAAAAAAAGCGATCAACATTTCTCCACACCTCTTGCCAAGTTGCATGACTGATGCAGTGGGCAATTGTACGGAGAGACAGCCAAATGAGAATATTCTGTGCTGACCATCATGTACGCTAGGAAGAAGACGAAGAAGGGGAGATGAAGATGATAGAGAAGAGAAATGTGGGAGATTTGTTGTGTGTGTGCGTGCGTAAATGCATAACACTAGCTCTGAGCTTTCTATTCGACAACGTAGCCACTGCGTTTATCCTAGTTATTGCATGGTGCGAAAGCAAGCGCCGCAGGCTGAATGCAATTCCTTTTTTGCTCTTCTTTTTCTTCTTGAAAACACGCGTTAGAAGAGATGGACGAAGAAAAAAAGGGCCGAATTCGTCTAGTGCTGCTGCTGCTGCTAATAGATCCATCGCAGCCTTCGCTTCATCTCGTTCTCCAGCTTACATAAATACCAGCGTTGTCGCCGGCTCCCCCTTTTTCCCTTTTCTTTTGTTGTTTGTTCCCCTTCATTACCATACCCCTCCCCACATTTACCAGCCATTGGGTTTTTGTTTTGTTTAGTTTTTATTATATTCTTGCTGTATTAGTTTTTTCTTACAGATTCAATCTGTTGCACAGCTTGGATTATCGTTTTACAGTCATCCAACTTGTTCAATTCATCCGTCTTTTGTTAGGAACATTTTAATATAATCTTCTCCTTCCATCCCTTCTCTCCCCTTTATTCTATTGGTTTCTAGCTAAAAAGCGCAACCGAAAGCAAAAAGGGATGTTTGGGATTCGCTACTACAGCGCCATGACGCAAGTCGTCCTGGTGGGCTTTGTGTGCTTCCTCTGCCCAGGTATGTTCAATGCCGTCAACGGATTGGGCGGCGGAGGACAGATGGACGCAACAGCCGGCAACAACGCCAACACAGCGCTTTACAGCACATTTGTCGTGTTCGGAATTCTTGGTGGAGCAATTGTCAACCTGTGCGGTGTCCGCTACACTATCTTTGGATCTGGATTCATGTATGCACTCTACTCGGCCTCTTATATCTTCTTGAACCACCACCCGTCAAACGCATCGTTCACAATTGCGGCAGGTGCACTTCTCGGAGTTGGCGCTGGAATTCTGTGGGCAGCGCAGGGAATGATCATGGTGTCGTATCCGCGCGAAGAGGAAAAGGCCAAATACATTGCGGTGTTCTGGGTGATCTTCAATCTGGGTGGCATGCTTGGAGGCATTCTGCCGTTTGCAATCAACTACAACACCACGCAGACAAAGAACGCGGATGGCGTGTACATTGCGTTTGTTGTGCTTGAGTGCCTGGGCGCCTGCCTTGGTCTGGCACTTGCGCCGCCCAGCAAGGTGACGCGCAGCGACGGCTCCTCTGTTGTGCTGGTAAAGTACACCAATGTCGGACGCGAGGCCATCGAGATTATCAAGCTCTTCCTCAACCCAAAGATGCTTGGATTGCTGCCAATGTGCTTCACATCCAACTTCTTCTACACTTATCAGTTCAACCACCTCAACGGCGCGCTGTTCAACATGCGTACGCGTGGTTTCAACAACATCTTCTACTGGGGCTTCCAGATGCTGGGCGCCTACGGAATCTCCAAGCTGCTGGATAGCAAGCGCTTCTCGCGCAGAAGACGCGGCTTCATTGCGTTTGTGCTGGTGTTTGTGTTCTTCAACGCACTCTGGGGCGGAGCTCTGGGTGTGTATCTCAAGTATCCGGCCGGACTTCCCGAGGCAGACCGCATGGACTTTAAGGAGAGCAAGCGCGCATCTGGCTACATCATCTTGTACATGCTGTGCGGTATTGGCGATGCGCTGTACCAGTCGCTTGCCTACTGGATCATCGGTGCGCTCAGCAACGACAACCAGAAGCTGTCGCGCTACGCCGGCTTCTACAAGGGCATGCAGTCGTTTGGTGCAGCCATTGCGTGGCAGCTGGATGTCAAGGTCGTTCCGCGCAACCAGCTCATTGCCAACTGGGTGCTGATTGTAGCCTCGGCGCCATTCATGCTCTACGTCGTCTGGACCATCAAGGACCACTCTGAGGACGTCACAAAGACCATTGGCGGCTCCGACACGGAATACGACGAGAAGGCAGTAGCTGCCAATGCCAATGCCAATAACAGTGTTGATGCCTCGCGCTCCGCCTAGTTCCATTTAAACTGCTATATCTCTCTCCTTTACTGCGAGTGCGCTTGCCTTCTGTCTGTGCGACTAATTTCTGCCTCGTGGCTTCTTTTCTACTCTTTTTCTTTTCTATTCGTTTTCAACATGGATACGCTGGCAAGCCCAACACAGCCAGCTGCTTTCTGAGCAGCATAAGAGGAGAAAAGTGAGCTGACTGGCTTGAGCATGTGTGCAGCAATTAAGCAGTAAAAGAGCAGAAAAGGCACGTGCATTGCAGCGAGTCGTTTTCGTTCACTCATCCAGTCCAGATGATGATGTTTCACTGCCATATCTGCGTTGTTTTATTATATTTTTTCGTTGTAAAAGCGCATTTTTTCCTTTTCGACGATTTTATAGCACCTTCCAAAACTTTAGCGTTTCCTTTTCTTTCCCTTTCCCCCTCTTTCTCCTCTTTTAGTGTTTCTTCGACTGTTCTTTTTTATTTCTGCCTCATTTTATTTCTATTTCTATCCAGCTTTTCAGTTCCTCCCTTCTCTACTCTACTTTTGGGCAGCAACAAGCAAATGTCGTTGAGCAATCAGCAGGTCCCAAGTCTGGACGACGGCAACGGTTTCACGACAGTCACAGGCACAGCAGCAGCGATGGCGGCAGTTCCTGGCAATCGGCTGAGCAGGTCGAGACAATCGCAGTCGCAGTCACGACATACTTCAGCCAATTCAACGCGTCTGCAGGTTATTGACGATGAGCAGCGGTTTTCGTAAGTGTTATTTAGCTGTTTTTTGTATAGACAACCAAGTACACGTATAGGGGGTGATTTGTGAATCCAATCAGTTAGCATACAGAAACTACTTTGCTAACTAATTTAGAAAAAAAAAGCCATTTTCTGACTACGAAACATGAATGAGAAAGGACTGTAGTGACAGACTGGCGGATTACATGGGCGACAAGTGGAGACTGGGCGATGCTGGGTTCGACTATAACGTAGTTGCAGTGTTTGGATCGCAGAGCACCGGCAAAAGTAAGTAAACGCAATAGCGAGAGAGCGTGTAGGAGAGTAGAGTTTATTTTTTATGATTATCTTTTAATCTGTGGGCTGCAGATATGAAGAAAAGGGGGCTGAACTAATCAAGACAGCATATGATGATCAATGCAATGCACTAAGTTTTCTTTCTTTCTTTTTCGTAGGCACGCTGCTGAACAGACTGTTTGGCACAAAGTTTGACGTGATGGACGATGCACAACGGCAGCAGACGACGCGCGGGATCTGGGCGGACCGCGGGACGGATGGGATGCGCGTGGTGATAATGGATGTGGAGGGAACCGATGGGCGCGAACGCGGAGAGAATCAGGATTTCGAGCGCAAGAGCGCGCTGTTCTCGCTGGCGGTGTCTGAGGTTCTGATAGTCAACATGTGGGAGCACACGGTGGGACTGTACAATGGGGCCAACATGGGGTTACTGAAGACTGTGATGGAAGTGAATCTCCAGCTGTTTGGCAACCAGAATGCGGGAGGAAGCAAGACGTTGCTGTACTTTGTGGTGCGCGACCACGTGAGCCAGACGCCGTTGGAGAACCTGGCGCGTACGCTGGAGCAGGACATGGAGCGAATCTGGGCGTCGCTGAGCAAACCGGCCGAGCTGCAGGACGCTAGATTGGCTGATTTCTTTGATCTGCGATTTGCGTCGTTGCCGCACAAGACGCTGCAGCCCGAGAACTTTGAGAAGAGCGCGTTGCAGCTCCGCACGCAGTTCACGGACCGCCACTCCCCGGGGTATGTGTTTAGGCCGGAGTACAAGCGCAGAGTGCCGGCCGATGGGTTCCCGCACTATGCGGCGGCTGTGTGGGAGAAAGTGGTCAGCAACAAGGATCTGGATCTGCCGACGCAGCAGGAGCTGCTGGCGCAGTACCGGTGCGACGAGATAGCGGCGGCGGCGGTGGTTCCGTTCCGCGCGTGGAGGGCGGCACGATTATCGAGGAGCTCGGGAGTCGTGTTCTGGGAGAGCGCGCCACGGCGCTTGCTGCGTTTGACGAGCAGGCGGTGCGGTACCACGGCGACGTGTATGCGAAGAAGCGCGCGGCGCTTGTGCAGACGCTGGATGGTGAGCTGTACTCGCTGTTCCTCAACCAGGTCAAGAATGCATCGTCCCGCGCTGCCAATACGTTTGCCAACGATGGCCAGCGGGCGCTGGAGAGCAGCAAGGAGGAAGCGGCGGAGGATGAATCCGAGGATTTCGCCGCCGTTGTTGGCGGCATCCGCAGACGGGTGACAAAGTGGTTTACCGCCATCTGTGCTCAGCTCACAGCTGACGATGGAGCGTGGTCATTCAGCACCGAGGCGCGGAATCTTGAGATGCAGCTGGATGCGGCGACTGAGCGGCTGCGTGTGGCGGAGATGGAGCGCGCCATCAAGCAGCTGCGTCGCAAGGCCAGACGCTCGATGGCCGACGTTGTTGCCGAGCGACTCAACAACCCGACGGAGGGCGATATGTGGGCCGGCGTTATGCGCGACGGATACGCCGTGGCGGTGACGCGAGCCGAGGATGCGCTGGAGCGGCGGATGGCCGGCGCCGGAATAGCCGACAACGCCGATAGCGAGGGCCAACAACAACAGCAAAGGACGGTGCTGGTGCGGCGGCTGCGTCGGGCGGTGTGGGAGGAGCTGGCGGAGCTGCTGCGCGAGGAGGTTGGCGACCAAATGGTGCTTCTGAAGCTGCGCAATGTGCTGGAGGATGGATTCAGATACGATGACAACGGCCTCCCGCGCGTGTGGAAGCCCTCGGACGACATTGATGCGCAGTTTGCGGCGGCCCGCGGCACGGCGCAGGCGCTGCTGCCAAAGCTCAGCAAGATCGATGCCGACTCGCTGAAAAACACAAGCGGATCATCTGCTGCGATGGTGCTTGTGCGTCGCGGCTGGGCCACGCCGCCGCCGCGCAGCTTCTTCCCTCCAGGATTTGACTTCGAGTCGACGCTGACGCTTATCTCGCCGGTGCGACAGCGCGAGCTGGCCAAGCGGTTTGCGCGCGAAGCCGACGCTCTGTACTTGGAGGCCAAGCGCGCCATGGTTACCACGCAGAGCCACGTTCCCGCGTGGGTGCTTGTTCTGCTTGTTGTGCTCGGGTGGAACGAGGCGATGGCCATCCTCTTTAATCCGCTCTACCTTGTGCTTGCTGCGCTGGTGGGCGGCTCCGTCTTCGTTATCCACAGCCTGGGGCTCTGGGGCCCCGTTGTAAGGTCGGCCAATGGCGTTGCTGCTATTGCGGGCGATCACGTGCATGCGCTGCTGGTTGAGGCTGTCAACCGCACTGAGCCGGCCGCGCAATCGGCGCCCAGGAGACGGAGGGCGCAGCGCCAGCAGAATACTAGTAGTAGTGGTGGTGCTTCGTCGGGCGATGCCGGTGCTACTGGTGGCATTGAGATGGAGCCGCTGGGCGCGGATGTCCTCTCGCCTTCGCTTTCGTCTGCGTCGGCATCGCCGTCTGCGTTTGGTGAGAGCGGATGATGGTGGCTTCTTGCAGCAAGCAGCCGCTCTAGCGACTTTTCCCTTTTCCCTTTCTTCCGTTTTTTTGCCTTGCCAACCTCCCCACCCAAAATGAACTACTTTCCATCGTGCTTCTTCGCTATGACTCCCCTGCTGCCTCGTCCTGGCCTGCCTCCTGTCGCACCATCATGGTTGACACGGACAGCTCCGTCAGGGCGGGCATTTTGTCCACCATTCGCTTGAGATCCGCGTAACTCATCGGGCAGCATATCTGCAGACTGGTCAGACACGGCCAGTCGATCCTGTCGATGTCAACGAACTCGTTGCCAAGCCCAACACTGGCCTTGTAATCCTTAGCGATCCCGGGCGTGGCGAGTATGTCGTTGAGGTATCCGTACCAGTCGACCGGTTCCGTAGCTCCTCCTCCTCCTCCTCCTTCCTCCTCCTCCTGCGGAGCACTTGCGCGTGCGTAGCCAGCCAGCTGGTGTCTTGCCAGATCCAGTCTGAACTGCGTCAGTCTGACCGATGCCCCGCGCGCCTCGATCTCGAACACCCCGATCGTGTCGGTGCCCTGGATCGACGATGCCAATGACAGGAGGTGTGCGCAGAGCTGGATCCGCAGGTACTCGAGTCTGGGCGCCGTTACGCGGTACCTGGGGCTGAATGGCAGTGCGGGGGCCTCCCAGACATCGTCGCCCTCGTCGTTCTCTGCATCGGTTACCGCGCACCCGAGCGTGATTCTTCGCAACGATGCAAAGTCCAAGAGCAGCGGCTCCTCCTCCTCTTTGCTGGAGCTGGCGAATGCGTCCCACGGAAACCCCTCGTCGATCTCGTCCAGCCGCAGGAACACCAGCCCGGCTGCCCGCGTATGCGGGAGATGCTTTGGTTGCCTTTTTGGCACAAACGTGATCACCGCGTGTGCCAGATCACCGGTGATCTCGGGCACACCGGCCAGCGCGCCGCCGGGACCCACCAGTCTGCGCAGCTGGCTCGCGTAAGCCGTCCTGATTGCCTCGTTGGCAAACACGACGGGCACCTCGTTGCCGTACGGCGGGTGCCACACGAAGTCGGTGACCGCCGCCAGTAGTTGCGCAAACTCGCGACCCAGCTCCCGGGCCTGCGCCACGCCAACAGGCACGGCGCGCCAGATCAGGTGGCCGTACGGATCCAGTGCGAATTTCAGCTCCACCCGCGTTACCCGCGTGAGGAGTGCGCGGTGGCCCCGTATTGTTCCCACCGCTGTACCGAGGGCGTGCGCCGGGATGTCGGGGCACGCCAGCTGGATCTGCAGCCGTTTCGGAAAACATACCCACGGTTCTTCCTCCTCCTTCTGGCTGGTCCGTGGGATTATGTCCAGACTTGTTTTCACCCGCATCCCGCCCGGCTGGCCGCCACCATCGCCATTACTTGAAGGTGGTGGTAGTAGTGGTTCTGTTGCCACTTCGGCGCTACCACCACCGCTCGCAGCTCTACTGCTAGCATTGGCTTTGACATACCTGCAGTGTATCACAGAATCCCGGTGCACGATCGGCAGCCCCAGCCGTCTCCATCTCTGGCATACCGCAACAAGTGCCAGCTTACCCTTCCATGCCCCCGCTGCGTGGGACGCGGCGGTGTCTAGTGATACTTTGTTTTCCGTGCAGACTGTCTCGAAGACCGAGCACAGAACGAGGTCGGGAAGACAAAGTATCCCAGCGGTGGTTTCGTTGCTCATTCGTTCTTTATCTTGTTACTACGCTTCTGCAAAACACCCAATATGATATAATACGAAATATGGTATAAACGTTTTTGTTAAAGGTATCGGAGTGACGATATCAACAGAATATCAGTTACGTATGAATAATAGGTAGAATATATATAACAAAATTGAAAGAGAAACAAAAAGAAAATCCCTCCCTACGTGTCACTATGGGTTCAAATGTAATGAACCATTGTTTATAAAGAAGCGACGGAATGCAAAGCAAAAATATTATATTCCTCTTTCAAAGAGGGTAGAATCCAACTGTGTCAAAACATATACATTATTAAGTGTCCGCTCTAGCAAAATAAGATAATACGGGGCCAGCAATATTTGTATATAACATTTTGAACTACCATCAGTCAGCGGATTTTGAATTGCTACATATACACGTGCCACGTATCATCGCACATATCCTTGTCGAACTGGAATCAGATGTCCAGCTCAACGATACAAAACCACTTCTTTCTACAAAGATAGTCCGCACTGTGCGAACCTGGTTTAAAAAAGAAATTGAAATTTTACCTTTTACCTGCAATGGATAAAAAAGGCTCGATTTCTCCAAAGACAATCGAGTCTATTTTTTTAGAAACCCCCGCTTTCATTTCTACTCTGGGCATATACAGAATTCTAATATTACCACTTCATTGTAATAAAAATGCACACTTAGCAACTGAATGACGATATTCTTGCCTTAATCATTGACTACTGTGTATTAAACTCTAACAAAAGTTTTGAAACATGGAAGAAAAGCATACCACTTCTCCATATAAACAGGCACTGGCGTATGCTAGCCCGTCTATTGGTCCATAAGTACGTGTTAATTGACGCATTTGAGACGGGCAGTTCTTCACAACCAAGAGTGGTTTCCAACCTGGAGTTTGTTGCAGGGGGCAGCAATCACAAGCATATAAGATCCCTTGTCATTAGCACAGACGTTGCTGATGGTAGTCTGTTCTTTTACCAGCAAGTTTACAAAATTCTATCCGAGTACGGAAAATGGCTAAGCACAACTCTTGCAATTACCATGCATTCAAGCTTGAAAAAAAAAAAAGAGACTCAGTCTATGTGGTAACAAGATAATAAAGAGAAAAATACGATAATCTAAACTCAGGCCTTGAGTAAGGTCTTGCCAAAGTTCTTGCCCTCATACAGATTCAGAAGGGCGCGAGGCGCATTATCCAGACCCTCGGTGACATCGACCTTGTATTGGATCTTGCCCTCCTTGTAGAGCCGCGACATCTCGTTGAAAAAGTCGGTCTGCTCCTGGGTATTGTAGTAGTCAAAGATGATAAAGCCGCGGACCGTGACCTTCTGGGTAAGAATGGCCGTGAAGTTCTTCACGCTGTATGGCCTGGTCGGGCGACGAGATGTTGTGCTGCGTGATTGTGCCGCACACGATGATGCGGCCATGCGGGTTGATGTTAGCCAGCACGGCACCGAGGAACGGGCCGCCGACGTTCTCAAAGTAGATATCGATGCCCTCGGGCGCCGCCTTCTTTATTGTCTCTGTGTGGTTGCCGCATATGTTGTAGTTGAAAGCAACATCGGCGCCAAGACTCTTGACATACTCGACCTTGTCGTCGGAGCCCGCAACGGCAACAACCTTCAGGCCGCGCACCTTTGCAAGCTGCACAGCCATCTGACCAACAGCCCCGGATGCAGACGAAACAAGCATGGTCTCGCCAGCCTTGGGCTTGCCAATGAGAATCTGTACGAGGGCAAGACCTTTGGCAAAACCATACTCAAGGCCTGAGTTTAGATTTCCGTCTTTTTTGTCTTTTTTATTTTGCTACCACTTAGACTAAGTCTTTTTTCTTCAATTGCTTTTTTTCTTGGCAGTTGCCAATAAATATATTTATTTAAAAAGTATTATTGTGTTTTGGATGCTGTCTCACTTGTCATGAGAGAAATGAAATGTATTTATATAATTGCTATGCTTTGAACTACGGATCCATTCATTGTCGTTTTGTGTTTCGATGCTCTGTACCTCGCAATCGATTTTGATTGCACATTCCTGTTTTCTTTTATATCTGTCATAAAGGCACAAGACTATGCCTGCCAGCACCAGTCCTCCAATTATTGCACAGAATACACCAATTAGCATGTTTCTCTTTAACGGCGAGCCACTGTTGGCCTTTAAACCATCATCGTCTTCATTGTTGAGCATATCCACAACATTGTAAGATACAAGACTATCGCTAGCAACAACATCAGTGGATTTAATGTAATCATCATACTTGTTGCTTTCGTATTCCATACTGCCACTGGGCAGACTCTGGGTCGGTTCAGAACTATCAATTGAATCAAGTATGTTTTCTTCCAGTTTTGGTTCAGTCTGATTGGCATATAAATCGCCATATTTAATCGGCTGGTCTGTCACTTTTGACAACGACTGATTCATAATAAAGTTTGGGCCAGACTGAGGTGCAATGCCATTGTTGTTTGGATAGTAGCCAAGTTCATGGCCAAGCACTTTGGATGCAAAGGCAATATAATCCGCAAATAGCATGTAAACGCTACTTTGGAACCCAAATAATCTACATTTACTCAAGTCTGCCGACATCGTAGTGTACACATAAATCCCTGCAACGTAGAGTTTGCCAGAAATGTACGTGTTAACAGATCTATATGGAATAGAACATGCTGTTAATTGGCTGTAAGGCGGGTATGTTGTTGCGTTAGAGTACAAAAAGCCATTAACGTTACGTCCAAGAACACTTCTTTCGTCCGTATGAATGTCATCAGTATGCATATAATCTGTGCATCTGTCTGCACTGACATATTGGTTGGCTACAGTCAATGCAGGTGTCCATTCCATTGTGCCCAAGTCAGCCAAACCACGTCTACTCAGCACAACATCACCCCAGCTGTTATTTCTGTCAATTGCAATGGGATTTGACCAGTTTTCCGAGCTGTTTTTGTTAAACTGAAGCACAGCTACTGGGTTAAGGAAGGTGGTTGAATTGTACTCTGGATGCACTGTTATTGATTCAACCGTGTACTTGGCAGATTTGCTATCAATACCTGTATCTAAATAAACCTCATATGTGGTATTGGTATCAACGGTATTTCCTGTAAGATCAAGACAGGGTGCTGCTACAAACGCTGCTGTACTGTCAATGGCTCCAAGCTCACACGATGTTTGCTTTCCGTTTTTGACGAGCACACCGCCTTTGATGGTAGCTAAATCCAAGCTGGTGTCACGAATAGCAAGGCCATGGGCAGTGGGTGCCAAAAGACACGGCACAAACAGAAAAGAAAGAATAAAGTGAAAAAGCGATTTCACAACTAACAGGCATAAATAGGTTAATATGAAATAAAGAAAACAGGCGTAAAGCTAGAGAGAAGGGAGAAAAGGGTATAAATAACAAAGATTGTAAAACTATAAGAATATAGATGGCGGCAATGTTGTATTTTTTGATAAAGATATTAAAAAAGCGTTATGTCTCTCTTCCTCTATTTCATTATGTCAGTTCCCTATTTTTGTATAAAAAAAGTACATAAATAAAGAGTCTCATCTATATTCAGGTTATTAGTATTTTATTGTCCTGTGTAACAACAATTGTTAACTGTGCTGCTATATAACGAAGGTTTGAAAAGAAACCGATACAAAAGTCCAAGTACTCGCAACGACATTGCACAAGGCTGCAAAATGGCATACGGATTTTGCAAATGACAAAGCTTATTAACAACAGGAAACCTATAATGATTCACCTTACAATGGGGAAAAAAGGCAGGGTCACTTATTCACACAAGCTGAACTTACTGTCTGTCATTCTTTACAAGCATCCTGCTATCTATAACTACAATATGTGGGTCACTTAGGCCAAGCACTGTGT
Organism: Coemansia sp. RSA 1200; assembly: GCA_027578915.1. Lineage (NCBI taxonomy): Eukaryota > Fungi > Kickxellomycota > Kickxellomycetes > Kickxellales > Kickxellaceae > Coemansia > Coemansia sp. RSA 1200. The sequence continues at coordinate 64,302 of JANBTT010000075.1, read as the reverse complement.
ATAAAGGGTGTGCGATGGTAATCACCGTGCTGTCCTTGAGCTCATTGCCAATATCTCCGCGCACGGATCAACATTTGCAGCAGCTTCATCCAGAGCTGCACACAACTCAGACGAACCCCTTTTCGTCTTCTCTTTCAATATGGCGCCATCTGCTTGCACAGTAACCAATGGCTTCTTTTATTTTTACTGTCTCCTGATCAATCACTAAAAAACATGTGTTTCTAAAAACCATTCCAATACTCTTTCCTTATCTTACCTTTTTCCCCTCTTTTGTTTCTGTTTCTGTTTTTTTTTTTCCAGTATTTTCTAAAAAAAATCCATCTTCTTTACCATTATTATTATTATTATTATTATTATTATTATTTATTTGTTGTTATTAATATTCCTCAGATATTTTGTTACTTGCATAAATGGTTCATCCGTCACGCAGCATCTTGCCAAAATGGTACGCAGAAGACAAGTTCCTGGAGACCGAGGCGATTAGCGCAACATCTGATACCACGCACAGTTTTGTGTTTGGAAGAATGTTCAAGACGCCGAGTAACAGGACATACAGAGACGGCAACCATCTGCGGATAGGGTTCTGTCATCTGGAGTTTCCCTACGACTGTAACGGATGCCTGGCGGAGCCGCCAAGCAATATTGCGCAGACGGTGACTGCGATATACAACAGGGCGTCGCCATCTTCAATGGGGCAGCACAGGCGGCAGGACGACGATGGGGCGAAAGAGAAGAAGGAGGAAGAGGAAGGTTCGTGTGTTCTGGCCAGATGCGTGGTCGATTACACGGTGCAGACCGACGCGGGGCTCGTGGACGATATTGTTCGGCAGTTTGCTGATCTGGGATACAGGTGCGAGCGCGGGCTGGAGGACACGGTTATGCGGTTGGTGGTGGGTGGAGGAAGCGCGGCGGGATCTGGATCGCGATCCGAACGGCTCCTGCGTCGGAAGAGCCAGGACCCACGGCCCGCTGCGACGGTCCGCAGGCTCGCCGGCCACTCGGCGCTACCGCAGCTGGTTGACTGTAACGCCCGCGCCTTCGGATACGACGCAACCGGCAACACCGAATGGCTCCACGCAAAGCTGGCCAGCCAGCTCGACCAGCCCGACGCGTTCTCGGTGTACGCAGCCGTGGATGGCACAACCAGCGATGCCAAAGTAATGTCGTTTGCAATCATCTACAGGGCCGCGGAGAAGGCGCCGCACCTGGCCTTTGTTCAGGCTGTGGCCACAGCGCCCGAGCACAGGCGGCGGGGATTGGCAAGCGCTGTTATCCAGTACGCAGTGGACCAGCTTTCTGCCGGCACATGCGTCTACTTGGAGGCGTGTGACCCCCATGCAATTGCTCTCTACCAGGGCGTTGGGTTTGAAGAGGTTGGCAAAGTGCGCTCGACAGAATGCATTCTTTTGAGGTAAATAAACAAAAAAGCAAAGAAAAGGGGGGGGGGAGAAATCGCGGCATTACTCTTCTAGTCCTGGATGTCCAGGCTTTCAACATTGCCATCAACGACAGCACTGGTTGTCGGGTTATCATTAATGTCAGCAGGGGATTTTGGAGCTGTGCTGGCTACAGAAGCAGCACCAGCCGCCCTAGAAGAGGAGGTCGATGTCTCTGATGCTGATGTTGGCAGACCAAACCGCTTTTGGATATCGAATTGCAAGCGATGTCTGCGAGCCTCCCAGTAATTCCCCCACCCAACACCAACATGCGAGGTGGTGGAAATAATGTTACTGAATCCCGAGGTAGCAGCCGGTCGTGTGGGCGACACAAGGATCATCTGCGCAAGCGACGCATGCTGGTGGTGGTGGTGGTTATGTTGTGGCTTGTTCATCAAGCCAATTTCAGCCAGTCTGGAGAAACTGCTGTTGCGCGCACGAAGACGCGGTGGAGGCGGCTGTGGCGATAGTTTTCTGCGAGGCTCGTTGGATGTTCCCACGACTGACGTGGCCTTTCGCATAGGCGAGCGCTCAAGCACAGGTGTTGTCTCTCCCAGTTCCTGGTGCAGGCTGTAGTTGTTCGGAAGCGTATGGCTGTGGTAGCAGTCGGCTGATGTTGTCGATAGAGGCGGCGACGGGAACGATAGATCCAGCCCATCGGCACAGCTATCGCGAGTGCCAGACACCCGGCGCTTGTCGGGATACATCATCATGGCCGTCATCATCGAGTCAAGACGATCGGCCTCGAGAATGTCGCCGATGCTTTCGTACTGCTGATGTTGCGGGGGTGCGCTCGCAGAAGGGTGGTTCTTTTGGGGCTGCAAGCGTGGCTGCCGTCTTCCGGCGTGGCGCTGCTTCTCGCCATCGCCGACCGCTGCTGCTGCCTGGGTCTCCAGGACTGCCTGCCTTTCGCCCAGTGCGCGAATAGCCTGCTCATGGTTGTTGAGCATCGAGTTGTACTCGTGTATAACGGACTGCAGGGACCGTTCGATTTCGCGCTGATTAGACGCCACGCTATCAATCTGCAGCTGCGCCTCATCTCTTTCTTCGCCAATCTCTTGCATCTGCTGCATAGCCGCACCAATAGCACGAGAAAATTCGGTTGTTTGAGACCGGTGGCGGCCATCAGCAGCATCCACCAGTGTTTGCATCTCAGCAAGCCGGGCATCGAGCATCGCCACCTTGTCAGCAACACCATTGAGGGAGCGATGCGTGGCGGCGGTGTCAGCCGCCCACTTGCGTCTAGACACCGCGGTATCCGCCGCCTGTGCCAGGGACTCGATGTCCTCCTTCATCTTCTCCACCGCGCGATCCAACCGCTCGACCCTTAGGCCGCTGGCTTCGCGGTGACTCTTGTACCCCTCGGCCTTTGCTGTCAGCTCGGCTATCGATGCCCGCACCTGGTCGATGCAAAGCGACTGCTCCTGCATCCATCTGCGGTCCCTCTCTACAAGCCCCATCCACTGCCGCATCTCGCTCTGCCCCTCCTCAAGCGCCTGCAGTCGTTCGCAGAGCTTCCCGTTCTGCTGTGCCAGTTCTAATCCCATTTGTGCCGCTGCTTGCAGCCGCATCGTGGTTTCGTGCAGGTACGAGCGTAGAACCTCAACGTCCACTATGCTGTCAATGTCTACAAGAAGTAAAAAGGGTTGCGAGAGGCGAATGCAAAAATAAAAAACAGAAGGGATTAATGAATTAATAACTAAACCCCCCAAAGCTGGTGCAAGGGAATTGACACTTGGAGAACTGGCCTACCTTTCATAGTATCCATCGCTGAGCTAGCCATAGCTGGAATGTTAAAGGTTAAAAGTTGTTTATTTCGCGTCAATAGTGTGTGTGGGAAGGAAGATATTGTTTTATATTAATGGTGAAAAGTGTGCGTTGAAAAAAGAATATTGGAAAATAAAGTGTAAACAATCGCCAAGGAAAATAATAAAAATAATAGAGAAACAAGCTAGTCAGTTTACCAGACGGCGTTAAATGCGCTACCAAACTTATTTTGAACCCAAGGGAGTTCAATTTTTGTTTTGTTTTGTACGCCCGAAACCCCCCCCAAAAACAAAAATAATTAGATCCCACAAACATTATCTAATCATTGATGGGGGGGAACCTAGAATATCTGGCACCAGTTCTGCAGGAGAAAGAAATAGCTTGGCTGCCAACCGCCACATCGTCACCATCATCATTGGTACTGTCTTGTTTTCAAAACAGCACTGCATTCTGGTGCACAAGTTGCTGTAAGCAGTATTTGACATTTTCAGGCTTTTTAGAAATGTGGATCCCAGAGCCCAGTTATAGATCGTCGCTTCCACACATGAAGCGGTTTTTTTTTTGGGGATGAGTGGATGCATCGGATTCTGGGACATGTTCACAAGTGTTAGAAATAGTGCGATTCCCCCCACTTTGCCTTGCTCTGTTCTGTGTATAGTGAAAGCAAGGCAGAGCGGTGTTAATTAGCATGCTTAAATCTTGAGCTCCATTTTCTAATTAGGGATTTTCATATGTTGTTGCTGCAGTGCTACTAGCTGCAATTCTATTGCAAATACATGGAGAAGGAAAGCGAGGATTAGTAAGCAGAGGTTGTGGAGGATACAAAGGCAAAGGAAAGACACACCATACGTGTTCATTCCACTTGACTTTTTGGACAGACTTTGGTTTAAAGCCGGTCCTAAAGAAAAATATAGCGATGATCAAAAGCTGGACCGAAAGGCTCCAAAGAGTTGTGAAATCTTTATGATTCCTCCTATTTTGGTCATTTCCATCATTACAATGTCAAAAAAAGAAGAGCTAAATCCCCTCCCCCGAAAAGAGAAATCCTGGTCATATTACGGGTAATAGATAATATTCCCCCCCCCCCCGAGACAAATCCGTGTGCATTTTTACATTCTTTCTAGTACTGAACAATAGTGTCCGGTGGCGGGTTACTCATTGTGTAAAAGATAACGCTTTTTCTATCATTTCTATAATCAAAATTCAAAATAAGCTGAAAGAGAAAAAAGAAAAGTATTTGCTTACCCGGCCTAGAACTCTTGAAAGATTCAGGGAAAAAAGATATAATTCCAGTATTTTCAGGCCACCATGTTTGTTGGTTTCAGTCAGTCCGACCCAATCTTCCTGCAAACGAGAAAAAGAAGGGGAAAAAAAGCACTAGATGCAAGGAAAAAAAAGGGGGGGGGAAAGGAACAAGAAAAACCTGCCCATATAATGGGAAAAGAGTGCGAAAAACATGCTGCAAGTTTTGCCAAGCCCCAACCTAACGAAGGGAGACTGGGAAGTTCCATCTCCTCTGGGAACTCGTGAACGAATAGCGAAAAAATTCGGGAAACTTTGATTTTCCAGATTATTATATTTACTTTTTCCCGCACATCAAGTGGAAAAAAAGCACAAGCATCATCAGCCAAAATTTTCCTTTTCCTGATTTCTCTTCCCCCTTCCCTTTTTTTTGTGGCCTGCTTCGGGAAAACGTCGGAGCTTATTACGTGACCGAAACAAGGAAAGCAAACCATCTCATTTCAATTTTCTTACAAGGACCAAAAAGAAAGGAAAAGACGCCAAGGCTTCTTTTCAACTGTACAGATATCCGAAAACTAACGAAGGAAAAAGAAGAAAGAATTGATAAAGAGGTAAGCTTGAAATAGGGCACACGCTGTAAAAAAACGCATGAACAATTCTTTTTTTTTCCTCTTCCTTCTTTCCAATTATTTGTTTCTTATTCTTCTTGGGGGAGTCTTCTTTTCCATCTTTGTTGGTGAAAAAGGCACATCGGGTTTTCTGTTCTATTTTTCTATTATTTTCTTGTATTTTGCAGGGTTTCTTATTTTTTATTTTGCTTTTCGCGCTAATTGCCATAAAGCTACCCAAAAGAACTGGGGGGTTTAAAAAAGCTTCCTTTTTTATATTTCAAACTGATAAAAGCTGCATACGTTCTTTTTCATTCTGCGATAAGAAAAAAACACACAAACATCTGTATTTCACCTATCCTTTTGTGCCAAGAAAGGACCTGTTATTGCATTCAAGACACACACAAACAGAGGAAACTAGCTCTAAAGCCACGCATGCGCAACAAACAACAACAGCAAACAAACCACAGCAGCAACAGCAACAACAGTAGCAACAACAGTCTAAACGATTTTCAATCCTCATTAACACTGCAGCAGCAGCAGCCATAGCAAACAAGGAACTCCTCCACTCAGCAAAAGACCAAAAGTTTTTTGTTTATTTTTCTTTGCAAAGCAAAAGGGTGGAAAAACATATAACGCATGGGCAGGAGTGAAAATCCTTCGGCTATGTCACAGAGCACCACAGCCAGCAACCAACAGGGCCCGCTGGAAACAACATCCGTTTTGCATACGACAGCAGCAGCAGCAGCAGCAGCAGAGAAGCCGCCAGCAACAACAACAGCGAAAACAACAGCAACAGCAAACACCGGAGAAGAGCCGCCTTTCTTTTCTGCATACCAAACACCAACCTCAACAACTATTAGCAACACGCCCTCCAGCCTGTCGAATCCAAATCGCCTTATCGTCACCAGAACACCGTCGGCAGTGGATTTCCCAGGCGCCTTTACCACAAAGCCCAAGGCATCAGCAGCAGCAGACCAACGCCACGCAGCAGCACTCAACAAGTTTGGCATCTTCCCAAACTCAATGAAGTCAAAGGTTGCAGAGGCGGTTGGCGGCAGTCTGGCAAACGTGGTTGGCGGCGTCTACAGCTTTGTCAACTACGTGAATCCGCTTGCATCGTCGCAAACGCCGGCAGACACGGCGGATGTTCTCCAGCAGTCGGCGGCAGCGGCTGAGGCGGCAGTCGAGCGCGCCAATGCGTCGCAGCACTCTGGAGCACACAGCAATACCGGCACCGGCACCGGCACAGACACGCCGCCAACGCCAGACTCCATCGATGGAGGCAAAGTGCTGACAGGCGTAGAAAGCAACAACGACTCGCCTCCGTCGACTGGAATGGTGCTGCAGGTGCCTTCGGGAGGCACGTCGGTTGCAGCCGACCTCGACGAGCAGTGTCTTGCGGATGCCAACGCCGACAACCCAGAGCACAACCGGCCGCCGACGCCAACCAAGGGCGCGTTTTCGCGTATGCTGCGGATTCCCGCAGCGCCGGTGGTAACAGACGCCGGACGACAGGCAAGCAACGCCGAGTACAAGCAGGCAGTGCAGAAGGATCCGGTCTCGCGCAACGTGTCGGAGCGCACAGGGCTGCGCTTCAAGCCAGGCAGCGAGGAGAAGCGCAGATACATGCGGCGACTAAGCAAGGCGCCGCAGCTGGAGGCACCCGAACCCACGGTTCCATCGCGACGCTCAGAAAGCAGCCAGACGCGGCGCAGATCGGCGTCGGCCTCGGTGTCGCTTTCAGGGCGCGCCAGCATCGATGCTGGCAAAGCAAAGTCACACGCTGCGTCGTCAGACGAGTCGGCATCGTCGGAGGAGAGCGAGTCGGACTCCAACTCCAACGACGAGATGGCGGCGGACGAAGCGGAAGTGCTTCCGACAAACATAGAGAAGTTCTACCATGCAGCGGCCACGACGCAGCGCGCTGAATCCAAGACACGCGCTATCGAGCCGTGGCGGTTTATCTCGCCGCGCGACAAGCGCGTCAAGCGGCGTGTTCTATGGCGATTGTTCCTGGCGCAGGAGATTACGCCTGAGGTTTACATTGAGACTGCAGCGCAGACGGCTCAACCCCAGAAGCAGCCGTCGAGTCCTGTCATGTCGGTGCACGAGCAGAGCGCGCCAGGTTTGCTGCGTCGCGACACTGCGGGCTCTGCCGGTGCTGATGCGTCGGACACAGGCAGTCTCCGGCGCCGGATGCTCGAGACGGCGGCCATGCGCAACAACAGCAGCAGCAACAACAACAACAACACATCTGAGAGCAAAGATGTTGCCGCAAACCAGCACAAGCGGCGCACCCCATCGATTGCGCAGAGCGTCGCATCCAGCAACTCGATTCCGTCTACAATTGCGAGGACGCGCACAAGGGAGCCGGCGGTCCCACAGCAGAAGAACGCCGTCTGGGCAATGGAGTTCAGCGTGTGCGGCAAGTATCTGGCTGCCGGCGGACAGGACGGCGTTGTGCGGATTTGGCGCGTTGCACCGTTTGCACGTGAGCAGGAGCGCGAGAAGAAGCAGAGTCCCAAGCCCACTCCCTCTGCATCGGCGTCTCCCAGATCAATGTCGCCGCAGCGCCAGCGCGCGGCAGAGGCAGGCGCGAACGCTGGCCCAACAAGCGAGCAGCAGGGCGACATTGCAACCGCTAAAGCCGGCAGGATGCACGGACGGCACCAGTCACTGGTGGTGGGCGATGCGCAGGACATGATGCCGTTTGCCAACTCGGCTCCCATTGCGCGTGCCAGGAACCACAGGCGGTCGGCATCCGGACAGCACGACAGCGCCGGCGGTGCGCTGCAGCAGGTTGCCGTGCCTGCAACGCTGCACGAGGACAGCGAGCGTCTGGAGTGCGCGACAGCGGACAAAGAGTGCGACGGCAGCTCGGCGGTGGTTGCGGCACAGCTGCATCCGATGCACGCGTTTGAGCTGCTGGAGCCGGTTCCGTTCCGTTCCTACGCAGGCCACTCGGCCGATGTGCTGGCGCTGTCGTGGTCCAAGAACGGCTTCCTTCTGTCGGCGTCGATGGATCGCACTGTGCGGCTGTGGCATCCGCATCGCCCAGAGTGTCTGTGCACCTTCCGCCACCACGACATTGTCACATCTGTGGCCTTCAACCCACGTGACGACCGTCTGTTTGTGTCCGGATCGTTAGACTGCCGCCTGCGTTTGTGGGACATTCCGGCGCGCGGCGTGAAGCTGTGGACCAGCCTGCCCGAGGGCCAGATGGTGACTTCGGTTGCCTTCACCAGCGCGCGCGGCGACCACATTGTTGCCGGCACATACCGCGGCATGTGCGTCTTCTACTCAACCGACACACTGGCCGTGCAGGGCCGCATGCACGCCCGGTCGTCGCGCGGCCGCAACGCCAAAGGCAGCAAGATTACTGGCTTTGCAACGGCGCCCACCGGCCAGCTGCCGCCAGCTTTGGCGCGTCGTCTGCTTGGCCCAGCCGCCCTCGAGGCTCTTTCCTCGCTCGACTCCAAAAACTACCGCCTTCTTGTCTCCAGCAACGACTCGCGTCTGCGAATGTTCTTCCCGCGCGACCGCATTGTCGAGCGCAAGTACAAGGGCCACGCCAACGCATCCAGCCAGGCCTACGCGCGTCTCAGCTCTGACGCCCGCTACGTTGTGTCAGGCTCCGAGGACCACAACATCTACATCTGGTCTGCCGCCCAGGACAACGCTGCTACCGTTGCCACGCACCCAGAGAGTGACCACATCCGTCGCGTGGGTCGCGTGGCTGCGCGGAGCAACGCCGCCGCCGCCGCTGCTGCCGCCGCTACTACTAATACTGCTTCTGCTTCCTCGGCCAAGGGATCGGGTATTACCAGCCGCAACCCGTTGCTTGCCACGCTGTTCGGGAAGCGTCGCAGCCAGTCCGACAGCAAGGATGCTGTTGCCAACGACGACAAGTCTGTCCAGCAGAACAACAGCGCCGAGTGGGAGAGTCTTGACGGCAAGGTCGAGGAAAAATCCATCTACGAATACTTCCCCGCCCACGATGCCGCAGTGTCCCAGGCGCTGTTTGCTCCTGCTGCAACTCTGCAGTATCTAGCCGACCACGACGATCCTATCCTGTCGCGCCCCAAGATTCGTTTCACCGGCGCAAGCGGCGAGGTTGAGAACGCACTGCATGCTTCCGCCGACGGCACATTTGGCGGCCATGCGCTCCATACCTCTGCGGACTCTGGTGCAAACGATGCCGATTCTGCCGCCGTTGCCAAGATGGTCGAGGACATGACTGCCATTATCGTTTCTGCCGACACGCTCGGCAACATCAGGGTCTTCCGCAAGGACATCAACATGCGCCGTCGCCACGGTGTGCGCGACAAGTCGCAGAAGGGGCTTCGCAACGAATCGTGCTCATCGCTGCTAAAGTTGAAGGAGAGCATCGGCTCATTGAGCCAGCACCCTGCTAATCACAGCATTGCCATCACTGTCGATGACGTCAGCGCCCATTCTATGCCTCCATCCAGGCAGGGAACCATGGATCAGAAACAGGCTGACGGGTTCCGAAAGTCCCTGCAGATCCACCGAGGCTCCGAATCCTCTTCAGGCACCAAACCCCAGGGCGTCATTTCTCCCAGTGCAGTTCCCACTTTCTTGGCCACACAGCGTCCAGCACCAACGTTCTGGAACAGGCTTGGCCGCAAACTGTCGCAGAAGCGGAGCAGCTCCACTTTTGCTGGCACCTCTAATGCTGCAGCGACCATTGGTAGTGGTGGCAATAGTGCTGAAAACCACAACTCCCTTCGTATGCGTGCCAGAGCTGCGTCCGGAGGCAATGTGGATGATAACACTGTTCCCCATTTAACATCTGCCGCCCTGCCTTTTGTGTTTGTCCAGAATTCGTCATCCACTCCAGCCACGGCTATTCCGCCGCTTGTTGTGCTGTCCACCTCAGAGCCAGGTCATGGTGCTTCTGCCAACAAATCTGACAACGATGCTTGCAACTACTGCGGCCATTCCCAGTTCCTCGAGTTTGCCGTGTCTGGCCCAGCCCCACCAGACGGCGACGACGATACCGGTGCCAACAACACTAAACAGCAGCAGCAGCAGCTCCAGAAACACACGCCGTCCCATCCTCCAACTCTTCTCGTATGCAAGAATTGCAAGCGTGTGAAGGATATGCCCGAGTGAACAACCGACTTTTCCCCTTGTGTTTGGCAGCAATGGAATATACCTTTGTTTTACTGTTTTTCGTTTCCGTGAATAGACAGCAATCATGTCTTTTTTCTTTGCTTGGTTCTTTCACATATTTTTACACACAGGAAATATATACAAATGCTAACTGCTCGCTATTATTCTAAACTCTGGCAATAAAGCAAAAGAGTTGGCATCTCTTTTTTCTTTCCCCATGGTTGTTTCTGTCAAGAAAGAGCAGATATGCTAACGCTCATTTATGCTTAATGTTCTTTGCAAAATGTGAAAAAAGCTAGGCTTTGATCTAACTTTATGCTCAAGGAAACGCTATTATTTTGTTTTGCAAAGCATTTAGCGTTTGGGAACTTGAAAGCACACAACTAATTTTACGTTCTTTGCTCTTTCTTTTCCTAATGCTTTTTTATTGTTTTATTTTTCTATTTTCTTTTGGTAATTCTGTTTCATTATAATTGCCTTATTAAAAACACAGCCTGAAATCCGTCCTCCGGTCTTTCTTCAAGCTACCTTTTTCTTTCTTTTCTTTCTCTCCGTCTAAATTTAGTAGAAACCCAACCACTACCGCGGAAATAGGGGTGTTTTGTGCGTTTTTCTGAAGAGCCAGGTTCTTTTTCTTTTTTTTTTTCCGCATCATAGTTTTATATACTTTCTTCTTTATTCCTCTTGTTTCGAACTACAAAAAAAGGGTCAAAAAGCTGCAATAATAGTAGAATAATCGAAAGGGAGTATAACAGTGGCTCGGTAGCAGCAAGCATCTTTTGGAATAAACAACAACAACAGCAACAACAACAACAACAACGGTTGTGTGCTCTGCTACTCTTTCGACAATGGAAAAGGCTGTTTTCAAGGCTACTCGCAAGGACATTGTCCATCCCAAGCAGAAACATGTAGACAGTACGTATCGCCTTCGCAATACAACCGCTGTATGTGATTGCTGAATAGCTAGTTCCTAAACTAATACCCTACATTTCGAATCTCCTTTTGTAGCACTAATTCAGATGACCCTATCCGGGGCATCGATGGAAGAGCTGTTTATGCTTCTTCAGGCAAGATTTTCAGAAGCAAACTGGGCAGTAAGTAGAACACCCAGTGTCGACTGTTCTTTGATTTCAATATTGGGCTTTGACAACACTATTCTTAATAAGCTCAGTCTTTTTGACATCGCAACGATTGTGTGCTGTTTTTCTTGTTTTTTGCCTCTATTGCTTGTAGATATCATTTAAAGCGCTAATCGTCGTTCACATTCTGATGCATGAGGGCAACGGCCAAACAATCTACGACTACCTGATCCGCCATCCGCATATTCTTGACATGAGTCGGTTCCGTGACCGCCACAACACAAAAGGTATGTGTGTTTCTTTCTTTGATTTTGCTGTCTAGATTGCCATACCAATGCTCTTTTTGATTTGGAGGTAGTTAGGCTTTTGTTGCGACATCATCCGTACACGCATTAATGTGCCAAAATAACCAGTTTCTGTATTTTCCTTGCTAGGAGTCTCGGAGTTTGAGCAGAGCAAAAATGTTCGGACATACGCCGCGTATTTGGGCGACAAGGTTCTTGCGTTCAAAGCCGTTCGCATTGACCACGTTTCGCAGAAGAATCCAATCGGTTCGCAGATCTATGTAAAGCACCCCAACGACATAAAGTTTCTGCTTCTCGAGGTCTCCACAGTCCAGAAGCAGCTGCATTCCGTTCTGAAAAACCGCTTTGATTCCGACACCCTTGACAACGAAACAACTTTCTCGGCATTCCGGTACTGTTTGCGCGACATGCTTAAGCTGTTCCAGGTGATGAATCAGGGCGTCATGAAGATGCTCAAGGTCTACTTTGAAATGCACGAAGAGGACATGCGGCGAGCTCTTGATTTGTATAAGCGGTTTGTCAAGCTTACAGACCGTGCAGACGAGTACCTAAAGATTGCCCGACGGTTTGAGTCGATATTCGGGTTTACAATCCCCAGCCTCAATCATGCGCCGCTTTCGCTGTCAAAGGCGCTGGAGGGATTCTTGAGCATGTCGCCTGAGGAGCGGCTTCCCACAATCAACGAGATGAAGCGGAATGCCAAGAAGACTACTCCTCCAATATCGACCAGCAGCCAAGCCGCAGGCGGTGTTACTAGAGGAAACACCATGCATAGCACTTCAAAGCGCGCCAAACCGGACTATGGGCTGCGCTTGAAGCCCGAAATCCTGGCGCTGACCGGAGACGCTCCACAGTCACAAAAATCAGAGCCAGCTCGGTCGGCGACTACGAAGATCAAGCCTGACAGAGAAGAGAAAGCGTCTGCCCCCAACCCTGTTGCTACAGTGACTGGTGTTGTCTCTCCCTTAAGTGCAAACTCAAGCGGGTCGGCCGCGAAGAAAGCTGATACAAAGAGCGATGCTGCGGCTGAAATAGACTTTATCGACTTTTTCTCGAGCATAGACGACGAGGCAGCAACTGCGACACCTACTCAACCCAGCCAGAACAGCAACAACAACAATGCCTTAAACTCGGCAACTCCATTCAGCACAGGCACACTTGCATTAGCAACAGCTGGAAATTCAGCAAGTGCACAGCCGGCACAGACTCAACAGGAGCCGGCTATGACGGACTTTGATGCGATGTTCCAGGCACTGAGTAATCCATTTGCAGCAACTAATATAAATGGTGGGTTTGGCGACCATTCCACAGTAGCTCAAAGTAACAACAATAACTATCAACAGCAGCAGCAGCAACAATTGCAGCCGTTCGATGCGTTTTCTGGAGCATCGATGAGCACGCCGTTTGCATCTGTTAACGCCACTCAGGCGGTGCTAGCACCCATGCCGTTTCTGTCAGCTGATACGATGACGACGGGTTTGCCATTACAGACTCAGACGCAGACGCAGACGCAGAATAGCAATGCTGGAGGTTTTGCAAATGTCTCGGCAAATAATCCGTTTAGACAATCGATGTATCCGACCCAGTCAGATGCGCTGTCGCAGCAGTCGATGATTGTTGGGCAAATGGCTCAGCTGGGAATACAGTCGCCGCCACAGCAGCAACAACAACAGCAGGCTCAGACATCGTACAATCCGTTTACTCAGCGTCAGACAATGTATCTTGACTCATCGATGGCTACAAGCACTGGGAACTTTTCACAGACGCTAGGCAACCAGCCGTCAACATCGCCTTTTGGAAATATGAGCAATATGAGCAGCACGAGCATGATTCTACAGAGCGGCATGCAGACAAACAACAGCCATATGTCAACAGCGGGACCGTTTGCCAATACCAGCAACAACAGCAACATTAGCGGCAGTAACTCTGGCAGTCTTAGCGCAAACCTGCTGATGGGATTCCCGCAGCAACAGCAACAACAGCACCAGCAAATGCATAATATCCAGCAGACACATGGCGCGGCTAACCAAAACTTTCAAACCGCTTCTGCGGTGGGCGGCAATGGGAACTTTGCCAACTTTGACATGTTCAAATAGCCGGGCATTAATGAAACCTAGAAACCAACTCTTTTGCCTCCCATTTTTTGTTTAGCTTTTTGTTACGTAGTTTTTTTAAGTGTGTGAGTATGCTTTATGCCTTGATTTTTTTTTTTTTTGCAAAAATATAAAATACAATATTGAAACCCTCCAATTTTTGAATATGTAAAGTATCACTATTTTCCTTTCGCGAGCTGACGGTGATAGAAATAATTGAGACGGTGTCGAGTTTGGAACATCTCGGGGTTCTTGCGAGAGAAAATAGATTTATTGAAGGAAAATCTAACCCGACTAAGAAATAAACAGAGAAACCGCCAATTGCCCTTCATGGGCTCTATCATCCGACCTGTCATCCTGTTGCCCAAAGGGCGTGGAATAGCTAGATTTTTATGGTCCAGCCCGGGTCCGGTAGTAGCTACAAAAAAATAGGCAGAGAGTGTCAGACCCGACCAACAGGTCGGTTGAAGAGTGCCCTATTTGTGGCAAAGTGAGAGTGTCTCGTCTCCGTCTCGCGGCCTTTCGTTGTATGCGGCCATCTTGGTATTCCGTCGTTCTCGTCGGCTCGTGGGTTCGACAATAGAGCTACTGCATGTTTCGGTCGCTTCATGATCCTGCGACGCTGCTCTGGCGTCATTGAAGAAATAAATTCACAGTCTATCTGGGCCCCATTGCGAACCTTGAACCTCCTGTAGCACTGGATTTGTAGCTCTGCCGCACATAGTGCTAGCTGTTTTTCCCGTTGTGCTGATAGTCGTTTTGTTTCTTCAACGTATCGCTTGTCATTGATCTCATTCTGCTGTTTCCTTAACTCTAATGCTGTCCATTCATCCTGGTGTTTTATATCTCGGAGATGTTTGGCCTTCTCTGCCACTTTATCTGTCATCCCCGGGAAGACTTTACCTGTATGCAGTGTTTCCGTTACCAGCACATCTCGGGGTTCTTGCAGACTTTGAAGCCGAGCAGCCCATACTTTCTCCTCCTCCTCTTCTTTTGGACAATTGCATGTCACAAAGACCAGTGCCATTCAACACTGGGCTGAAAAGACTGGACATGTATTTTGTCTATGCTGACATACAAACACAAAAGAACCAGCTGGCAATCTTGCACTATCTGATGCTGCGCATTCCCATGTTGGAAAAAAAACGTATATTCCCTATGAACTTGTAGAAGGAACCAGAGGATTTATCCAAAAGTACAGGGCGGCTTGTCCGCATCTAGAAAACGTACAGGTGATGATAAAGTCTGGTCTAGTATTTTAAATTTCTCGTTTTTTGAATGGACACCCGCATCTTATTAAATAAACAATTAAGAAATAAGAATGGATGTTTGATAAGCAATCATAATTGTGCATATGTGTGCAATTCAGGAAATGTAGCCAACGTGACCATATGAGTGGATATATCCAAGATTTAACAAAGCAAAAAAAAACTACTGCACCTCACAATCACTAACAATCGGATTATTTTTCCGGTCTTAAACCCGTGAAACTGCCGAAAGGCAATTATCTTTCCAAAAAGGTAGAGAAGTGTGTTTGAACATTGTAACTTTATGTTACATAACAAAGAAGCAAGAGTCGTCTTATCGTAAGCTTCCAGAGAGATAAAAAAAGAAAAGCCTGAACCAAATTGTCGCTTTTCTTGCTCATGCGACGCGATGCCATGTGTTGGAAATCCACACCCCCCACCCCATCACATGGGTGCAAAGAAGAGAACCGAATAAATCGTATACTCGCTCGCTTGTCTTGAAATCTGCGGAAAGATGAAAGGGAGATTTTTCGGATGTAATAATTTTGCAAAATTATTAGTTCATTAACAAAAGGGAAGGGAAGGGTAGAAAAAACCAGAAAAAAAACGGAAGAGAAAATGCCAAGATACAGGCATACAACATATGCTATGAAAATTATTGGCATCTACAATCACCATTCGTTCGTTCAAAGCAAAACAAATGTTTGGGAATGATTAGTGGGCCCAGAACATTCTACCATTTCTTGTTTGCCAACATAAAGCAAACAATCAGTAGTAGCATAAAATGACAGACTGTTCTACCATTCCATTTCTTTCCATCTCTCTTTCTTTCTTTTCTTCACTATATTTTCAACATTATTTTTTTGATTGCTTCTAAAAACGAACAATACTTCTTGCTTGAATACTTTTTATTTTGGACACAAAAATGGGGCTAGAGTCGCTGACAAATTCGGTCGAGGGCAAAATAAGCGGGTACGCGCAGCCCAAGGGCAAGATAGCAGCGATGGTGGGGTTCTACGCAATGCTTACCAGCGACGTGGTGTACGGATTGGGATCGAAGATCAACCGCACGATGCCGTCGGCCAGCAGCCAGGTGGACAAGATCGTGATGGACCGGCGTCGGGCGAACGGCGAGGGCTATGTGGAAAACGAGCAGATGGCGGTGGTGACGGGAGCGAATTGCGGAATTGGGTTTGAGACGGCAAAGGCAATAGGGCGCGCCGGATACCACACGATCCTGGCATGCAGAAACGAGGAGCTTGGACGGGAGGCGGTGGAGCGGCTGGAGCGGCAGACAGGGCTGGAGGGCCGGTTCGAGTTCCAGGAGCTGGATCTGTCATCGCTGGCCAGCGTGCGTAGCTTCGTCGATGGATTCAAAGCGCGCGACAAGCCGCTTGACATCCTGGTCAACAACGCCGGCGTGATGATGTGTCCGCTGGGAAAGACAAAGGACGGAATTGAGCTCCAATTCGGAACCAACCACGTGGGCCACTTTGCGCTGACGACCGGACTGCTGGACCAGCTGAAGCAAGCCAAGAACGGCGCGCGCATCGTCACAGTCGCGTCGCTGGGCGCCTTCATGATGTGCGAGATCGACTACGACGCGCTGGCCGACGACTCACGATACGACCGGACCAACAGCTACGGCTACTCGAAGCTGGCCAACATTCTGTTCTCGACAGCGCTGGCGCGCAAGCTGCAGGGCACCGGCGTCACCTCCAATGTGGTGCATCCAGGCGTTGTGGCTACGAATCTGACACGTCACGTCGGCAGCAGTCGCATCGCCAGCTTCAAGAACTCCGCGGAGCGCGCTTTGTTTGTTGATCCAATGGCTGGCGCACTATCGTCGATCTATCTGGCGCTGTCGCCCGACGCTGAGGGCGTAACAGGCCAGATGTACGCGCGCGCACTTCCGATGACCATGCATCCAGCCGCAGAAAGCATCGAGATGCAGGACAAGCTGTGGGATTACACGGAGAACGTCATCGCCAAGTCATCGCAGTGATCCTTGTTTCCATTTTCGTTCTTGCTTTCCTTCCACTCCCCTTCTATAATCTAAATTACACTCTCTTATCCAAGGATAGCCGCGAGGAACTCCTCGATCGGCTTAACAAACCAGATCGTGGGCGGCACACCAGTGAGGAAACCCAGATGGCCGCCGTGTGGAACCAGCGCCAGCGCAGTGTGCGGATTGGCAGCAATCTCGGCAACGGGGATTCCCTGCGGCGGCGTGATTCTGTCGTCGAGCGAGTTGATTGCCAGCAGCGGCACCGCAACGCGGTCGATGAAGCGCGCACTGCTTGACCGCGCGTAGTACTCGGCGCGGTCGCGGTATCCGTTGACCTTGACCAGCAGCTCATCCTCGAGCTGGCTCAGCCGTCGCGCGGCGCGGATCTTAGGCAGATCCAGGCCCCACTCGGCCTTCAGATCAAGGTGTCCGGCACGCCGCAGTGCGCGCATCAGCGTTCCCATCACTGCCGGCTGGAACACGTGGTTGTTGAGCAGATTGCTCTCGTCCATTGCGGCGCCAGACACCGCGATATCGAACGGACAGCACACGGCAACCACGCAAGCCAGCGGACACGCTGCGCCCTCTTCACCCGCGTACTTTGTCATGATGTTGGCGCCCATCGAGAACCCGACGCCCGCGATCTTGGCGTCTGGATTAGCCTGGCGGATGTGCGCAACTGCTGCGCGCAGGTCGCCGGTGAAGCCAACATCGTATGGCCGCGGCGCTGTAATCGGCGTTCCTGCGGTGCCGCGGTGGTTGACCACCACAAAGCGCGCGCCCAGCGCCCTCGGATGCGCCCGCGTCAGCGTCTTCGCCAGTGCGCGGATATGGTGCTCCTGCGACGATCCGCCAACCCCCGTCATCACCAGCACGATTGGCGCAATTTTCGAGGGCTCAGTGCCGCACCAGTCGAGCGACACCGTGGCTCCGTCGTCCATCGTCAGCAGCTCGCGCGTGTACGCAACGTCGCTGCTGCTGTCGCGCCGTCTGATCCGCATTGTCGCGTAGATCGTCTGCAGAAGCCCTGTTGCCAGGTACGGCGTCGGCACCATTACTGCCTGCTCTGGATCCGTCAGCAGCGGACACTCGTTGTACAGAATGTCGTGCAGAGAAGTTGTTTCCTCCTTGTCTTTTTCTGCCGTCCGCCGCACAATCACTGCGGACGTCTTGGCCTCGCTTGTCACGATGCGGATGCGGCATCCGTCCATGTACTGCCGGTACTTGTATAGTCCTAGTGCTACACCCGCTGCTGCCAGTCCCAGTGCGCTTGGGCTGAGAAAAATATCGCTCATCTTATTCCCTCCTCTTAGTGGGTTCAGTAGGTCAGGCTAGGAATAAAAGTGGAAAATAAAGAAATTTGAAACAACAAAATATAATAGGCAATAAGAAAAGAAAAAGAAGAAAAAGGTGGAAAATATTAAGAAAAAGAAGAGAAAAGAACCCCAGATATGAAAAGAAATCAACCAGGTACTCTATTTTTTTAATTATCCGCCACGCTTTTTGAGCAAGCAAGACACGCTGCAGCAAATCTTGGAAAGAATGGCTTTTATATATTACAATCCTCTGTTTATTCTTGCGCAACAGGCATACACTATTGACTAACGCAATGTGCGGACTTTTTTGGGAGCGCATTCAGCATATATTGGTGCATCGTTCGGATGTTGCTTGTCCTCCGGAGAGCCGATGAGTGGAAAAGAAAGAGATAAAAGTAGAGGGACTAAAATATAGTGTTAGCGAGATTACTGTATTCCATATCTTTTTTAAATTCTATCGCACATGATTTGATTTCCACGCGGAATTAGGATCAGATTTTTAGCGTTGCCATTTTATTTCGACGGTTAGCAAGAAGACTAACGAAAGTATTGAGTTAGGGCATCTCTGTTATGATGACGTATGACGATGTTAACATTTGATTGAAATGTTAACATTCGATCCAAATGTTAACATTGTATACACATCAACAATAACATTTAAATTAGGATGTGATCCTAATAGTTGTATTCTTTCAAAATATAGGATAATCGGTGACTATAAAAGCACCGATATTCTATTGGTTGGAGAGAAGTTTTCGTTAGGAAGATTTTTGGAATATTATCATTAAAAAACATATGAAAACGGAAGTTTACAATAGACGAGCTGCTCGGAAACCTGACGGCGTCTTCTACATTGGAAAATCGGGCGCCTCCCCTCATTGGTTCTTTGTCGCAGTACCAGTCGAGGTAAAAAGCAGCAAGGTCGGCTCCCAAGATAGCGTCCTCAATGGACAGCTAATTTGGAATTACATTGATATGGCTAGGGACCAGCCAAGACGCTTTATCCTGGGACTCTCGATATCGAAGGAGAGCTCCATGCGCAGATATGCATTCCGAATGGAGTGCTTTCTGCCTGGATTGGCAGCCTACCTACTCCTGCAGACCGCATAATAGCCATGTCCGATGCTCAAAAAGACGCAGTGAGATTTCTTATCCTGATCTTTCAGCTACTTCCGAATGACTATTGCTACTTGGTGCGCAAACCTCGGAGAATCCATGAAGCATTCAGTCTGTCCGAGATTCCAGGCCTTTCTTTTGATGGCATCGACGAAGAACACAGGGGCTCAACTATTGCTATACAACAGGTATTGTAGTTTTTTTATTGTAGTTTTCCTTCAAACTCCTTAACGAAAACTTCATTCTAACATTGAATATCGGTGCTTTTTATAGCCACCGAGCATTCTGTGTTTGAAAGAATACAACATTTAAGATCACATCCTAAATGAAAGAATATTATTATTGATGGTATACAATATTAACATTTAGATCGAATGTTAACATTCCGATCAAATGTTAACATTGTCATACGTCATCATAACACTTGGGCAGATATGTGAACACTATCGGTGATAGTCATAACAACAGCAACAACCAGGAACCATCAGCACTTAAGATAAAGAGGAATGTAGACCCATCAAGCCCCACCAGTCCTACAAATAAGAAGCAACGGCGATAGTTTTGTGTCTTTAACATATTGGTTCATATATTTTTTGAAGGTGACAACATTGTATAGCAAAAGAGGAAATGTGGTATAAAAGTAATGATGACTGCTGCGCCTGTGATGGGTGGGCAGTTGAAAAGTAAAGGGCATGGCTGGAATTGGACATGTCCGAGTTAAATGTTTGGTAAAACAACTCAGCTGGATGCTACGCTGGTTTCTTATAAAACATCCTGCCAATTTTGTTGTATATTTGTGTAAAAGTCGTAGACAATATTTTCTGGCATCGCCTGAAAAGAGAAATTTATTGTTATTATTCCATCATGAACCCACTTCCTCTTTTATGCGTCTGCCCTGCCTGATACGCCGAACCTCGATATCTTTTCTTTTTGTTTATTCGACGGTTAGCCAGAAGACTAACAAAGGTATTGGGTTACCCTCCCACCGTCGATCCTAGGAACGGTGGCATCTTTCATACGAGGGTTTTTTTCAAGGAGGAAGTTCCCCATGGTAATTACATAAATCTTCTTTATTTATACAATGTTATGCAGTTTCTGAAAATAAAACAATATAGCGGGGTTGGAGATGCCCTAGCTCAATACCTTCGTTAGCCTTCTTGCTAACCGTCGAAATAAAAATGTTTTTCACCTAAATAGCATGCGTTTCTAGTGAAAAATGATTGTTTTACAGTTAATAAATTAACCTTAAACAATCCCGGTTGGCTGGCAGGCCAATCCTCAGATGAGGATGTCCGGGTATATACCCTTTTTGGGTCGCGCTTTATTTTCAGTATAAAAGAAAAGAAAAGTCACTATCCTCCAGTGATCTTCTTGTCCTTTGAGAAGCCGCGCTATTGCGTGATAACCTATAATTGGAACCTGAATAATTACAAATACATTGTCCTTTTAACAAAGCTTTTCAAACATTTTACAATCATGTATGATGAAGCAAAACAGCAAATGGTTAAGCTCATCAAAGAGGTCATTCAGCAGACCCTTGATGACGAAAATAGGCCTGTCAGAGGCAATTCGCAACACACAAACATGGAAACTAATAGCAGCAATGCAGAAATCGAGACTGCTGAAGAAGAAGACAAGCACTACCAGCAGCTTGACGAACAAACAAGCGACCTCGTCGAAGCTGGATACCAACTCACTTCAGCTGAGCTCAAACGAGCCAACAGGAGAGACTCCCGATATGAGCACACCCAACTCAAGCCTGTCAAGACATGAGAAACGTTCTTCGAAGATAACAAATATCGAACAGCAACTCTTGCAAAAGTCACCGCCTTTGCATGTGCATAAATTGATCGGGTCAATAGAATTACTAACAAGGCAATACATAACCTCCTCTCACTTCAACAAAGTGAAGATTTCGACATTGCGCTCAACTAAGCAGTCAGCTTGGTCACTACCTCCGCCGCAACAGCATGCCATATCCAGAATGACTGGATCACATTCATTGGAGAGAATGTCGGACTGCCACAAGATCAGATGCGAGCCCTCCTGCCCTATACAAGAGAAAGCTGAAACAGTACCACTGTACGCGAATATAAAGCTGAATGGACGGAGTATAAGAATACCCACCCAAACGGGAGCGGCCAAGGACAATCGGGAGGTCGAAGGTCCTTCAGAGGAAATGGCCGTCATCATTACAGAGGAAACGGCAGAGGCTATCCGCGTGGAGAAGGATATCGCGGAGAATGGAGCTGCAGAGGATGGAACAGCAATGCCAACAACAACCGTTGGTGCCAGAACAACAGCAACAACTCCAATCCCAACTCCAGCAACCAATCGGGAGCGAACAACGCCAATGGAGAGCAATAGCTCAGATCTCGTCACAGGAACCAATCGGGGGCCACCTACAGCATTACACAGCAGCATGGGCGAAGATATCGGACAACAAGTGGGTGAATGAGACCATAGCATATGGCCTCAAGCTCCAGTTTTCAAAACCGCCGAAACTGTGGAAGCCGATAAGCTACAAGTTGGATGGCGAGGAAATAGCTGCAGTGGACGAGCTACCCCTGATGGTCCCCCCACACAACATTGATGCACAGACTAATCAGCAAAGCAATTGTGATCTTTTACGATTTCACAATGGACTACACTCTCCCCTCTATAGTATATGGGCATCATTGGACTTCCTCTGGTATGTATTTGTTTATTGTGATATGTGAAAATGTGCTATTGATATTATTTTATGTCTACCAATATTTTATTGGCTCTGTTTTTCTGTTCTTTCCCTGTATGTCAACGATAATATCGTACTACCATCCGCGCTCCCTTGTCATGTCAAATCTGGCCTTCTTTGACATCGAACTTTAAATGCACTACAAATGGATGTGCCCAATGAAATGCATATAGAGAAATATAACTGTATCTATTTTTTTTTTTTTTTTCAAAAAAAATTTGATTTATTATCAATCAGGTATGTTGAGTCTACATCCAGAGCCCCAACTTTTTGCCGATTGGAATCATACTAATAAACAAAAGGTTTATGAAAGGGAGACGCAGTGATGGCAGTTTGGACCGCCTGCGTTGAAAATGTGTTCTTGGAGACTGTAAAGCAAAGTATAACTGTATCTAGTGTTAGCGAGATTACCCTTTTTTTCAAAAGTTAGCGAGATTACCCTTATTCATTTTGCTTTATCCAATCGTACACGATTTGATTCCCACGCGGAATTAAGGTTAGATTTGCAGCTTTTGCGATTTTACATACTTTTTTTTATCTTTTCAAATTCCTTTTTTTTTCTTTGCTTTATTCACAATTAGAACTATTTGTTATTTTATTTTATACCAAAACAAGCTGAAATTATAAGAGGGAATGGATCCGTTTTCATCGCTAGAGGGCAACCAGTCGCTCAAACTGGACGAGGGTATCACGGCACAGAACATCGAGCAAGTGAAGCAGAGCGTGCGGCAGAGCATAGCGATGGCCAATGCGCAGGAGCTGATCCGCAGGGTCAACGACACGTGTTTCAAAATGAGCGTCCCTGCACCCGGGTCATCATTCACCCGCGCCGAGCAGGACAGCGTGTCGCGGTGTGTTGACAAGTACTTGGCTAGTTGGGACGTGGTGGCGCAGACGTATGTTGCCAGGCTGCAGAGAGAAGGCAAATAAGAGAGCGAGATATTAAAAGGTTTCTTCGTAAATAAAACATTGCTTCAAAACGATAGTGGGAAATGTGATGAAACGTTATTGTTTTTGGCTAGGCAAGCGTGGCCCGCTGTTCGATAGGCTGCCTCTGTGTGCTGCTGCTTCCCTTTTTACCGTCCACAAAGCTGCGGTATATCGAGTCCAGACGGAGACGGTCGGCAGCAGCCATTGACGGGCGCGTGTATGCCAGGGCATCGGTGAAGAAGCGCATCGCAACGGTTGGCGGTTCGGGCGCTGCCGCCGCCGACACAGAAGAAGTAGCAGCAGCAGGGACTGATCCGTCACCCGAGGACATGCGCACCAGTCGCAGAAGTCTGTCTGCGATCCGCGCGCGCTCCTCGGCACCGGCAGGTAACTGGGGGTTGGTGCCATGCAGTGACGAGAGGATCTCGAAATCCGGAAGCTGCGGATCTCCACCACCATTTCCAGCTCCACTGCCAGCTCCAGCTGTGGCATCGACGGGAGACGGCATTGCGTGGACGGATTCGAGAAACGCATTGTACACAAGCGCCTGGAGATCGGCGCCCGAGAACCCGTCGGCAGCATCGGCCAACGCGCGCCAATCAACATCGGCGGCCACACGGAGCCGCCGCGCCAGACGCCGGAGAATATCCGCACGATCCTCGGCGTCGGGCATCGCGCACAGCAGCGCCTTATCCAGACGTCCGGGACGCAGCAGCGCTGGATCGATCAGGTCGGGCCGACTGGTTGCTGCCAGCACGTA
Organism: Coemansia sp. RSA 1200; assembly: GCA_027578915.1. Classification (NCBI taxonomy): domain Eukaryota; kingdom Fungi; phylum Kickxellomycota; class Kickxellomycetes; order Kickxellales; family Kickxellaceae; genus Coemansia; species Coemansia sp. RSA 1200. The sequence goes on along the minus strand of JANBTT010000075.1, from coordinate 40,522 downwards.
GACGCCAGTGAGACCCTCGGCGCCGTCCATTTCGGTCAGAAACTGGTTGACCACGCGGTCGGTGACTCCCGTGTTATCGTGTCCGCGACGAGGTGCCAGCGACTCGAACTCGTCAAAGAACAACACGCATGGTGCTGCAGCAACCGCGCGGGCAAACAGATCGCGCACGGCTTGCTCTGACGAGCCGATATACTTTGACAGAAGCTCGGGGCCCTTGCATCCGATGAAGTTGAGCCCACACTCCCGTGCCACCGCCGACGCCAACAGCGTCTTACCGCACCCGGGATATCCGTACAGCAGGATGCCCGAGCGCAGTCGCAGCGGACTGGTGGCAAACACCGCGGCGTAGCGTGAGGGGAGCTCAAGGGTCTCGCGCAACAGTCTCCGCGTATCCCGCAGCCCGCCAATGTCGGCCCACCGCGTCTGCGAGGCCTGCAGCTGCACCCCGCGCAGGGAGCGTGGCCGGAACCCGGATATCGCGCGCTCAATGTCCGCATGCCGCACAGACACCCGGGTCTCGGACCCATCGGTGTCTACCGAGAGAACGCGCATCGTCGCCTCGTGAGCTGCGCGCTCGTACAGCGCACGGAGGTCGGCCGGCATGTAGCCCTCGGTCATGTACGAGACTGCTGCAAGGTTTGCATCCTCCGCATCGAGCGGCGTAGCGCTTTCTCGCGCAATGGCCGCAAGAACCAATTCGCGCTCCGCACGGCCCGGCGCCGGAATCTCGAGCACGTCGCCGAGCACCGATGCATCGAACAGCCGCGGATGCACGCTTGGCCGAGAGGAGGCTGTGGCCAGCACCACCACACGCCGACCGTCGCCTGGATCTAGTGCTGTCACAAGCGTGTCGACTATCCTGCGCAGCCGGCGCGGGTCGCCTTGCTCTGTTTCGGCGGGCGCCAGGGCGTCGAGATCGTCGAGCACCAGCAGCGTGAGCTGGTGCATCAGCGCATCTGCAACTATCGTGCGCACCGAGTCGCGGATCTTGTCGCCCCGCGCATCCATTGCCAACGATGTGCAGTCAACGTGGCGGCTGTACACCAACTGGCCCCGGTACGCCGATACCCGCTTCTCTAGATACCGTGCAATGCTCGACTTGCCCGATCCGCGGCGTCCGCACACTAGCACGCCGCCGCTGTCTGCGGTGGCCAGCGATCCAAGGATGCTGGTCCATGCGGCTGCGAGAAAACCATCAATACCAGCCAGCTCCCCTTGCACGCCATCCACGCCCATTCCAGCAGCGTTGGTTTCCTCGCACTCGACCTGCAGCAACGGAAGCAGGCGGCCATCGATGCGAAGCGGCACCTCTTCGGGGGAGACTGCCGGAGACCCAGCATGATCATCGCTGGCAGTGTACGAAACAACCCTGGCCAGAAGCCGCGCATCGGGTGCTTCCGACGCCGGAATGGATGCCCCGACATTCAGCACAACAACCGGCTGCGTGTCCAGAACCTGTGCCAGCGCCCTGCGCACAACAGCAACATCATCGTCTTCCTCATGCGCTTCATTTCCTTGGCCAGCAAACATGGCAAACGTCAAAACTTTTGGCACCTCCACAGGGACGCTGGCGGCCTGCGCGCGCACTAGCTGGCCACTCGCAACGCCGGCAGCCCGTAGCGTTGCCGGCGTTGCGCATAGAACACCAGGTTGGATCGTTGTAGATACGCCCAGACGGCAGATCCACGGCCCCGCGCTTAGATGGTCATTGGTGCCACTGGCATCTGCGGTTATTTTGCCAATCCGCACCACGCCGGCTCCCTTGTCAGCCTCCTTGGCAAGCGCAGACCCCGATGCCACGTACAGTGTGCCGAAATCCGCGGCCCCGTCAGCGGGTGCCAATTCCGCAGCGCGCAAACAATGGATGACGAGTCGCGGGTGGCGATCGCGGGACGATTGGTCGTCCGGTGCCACCAGCTGCTGTCTTCTGGCCCCATTTGCGCTGCGGGCTCGCACCTTGGGAGCCACAATGATCTCGGTGTCATTATCCAGCAAAGCGCATCGATGGGAACCGCCACCCGTGGATGACGAGGGGTCGGGCGTAATTTGCGATGGAATCAAGCAGACGGACGCCGATGCATCCAGCCAGAAGACAATCGGCTGTCCCGGCACCACCACCCGCGCCTGGCGCAGCAGTCTGGCCTCCACCGCGCCGGCATTGGCTTCCAGAACCTCCCAATCGTCAAACCCGGCCGGCTCAACCGATGCCGCCGTACACGTACCCACATTGGCCACATACTCCACGCTCACACTGTTCGCTGCTGTGGATTCCGCGTGGATTCCTAGCTGCTTGCCGTACGCGCTGTCGATTTCCAGCTTCTCCTTGCTGTCGCCCCGCGATGCCCCGCCCGCCCATGTCACGTACGCAGTGCTCTGGGCGCCCCACCCGAGTTTGAGAACCATGTATCCTCCCTACACAATTGTTTATTCTCTTTGGTATCCCAGTCCTCGTAAGATCGAGTTGCTCCCTTTTGCCATCTCCTTCTCTTATATGTTTACAACTGGCTTACCTTGCTTGCCGGCTGCCCTGACAGCGCTGCCACCCAGCGCGGTGGCAGATTGACGTGACAGGTCCGTAGTGGTCGGAACGCTACCTCCAGCTTTTGCGGCATTCTTTTTTTTTTTACTCCTGGTAATTCAAATACAAACGATAATACTTTCTGGTCATTAAGAAGCAGCGTACAAATTAAAAAAAAAAAAAAAAAAGATAACGAAATTCTATTTAAAAATATACATACGAAAAAAGGATGGGAAATGAAAAGGTGGCTTATTTTCACGTTCAAGCAGGAAATAAAAAAGGAGAGCGGAGGTTTTTTTTTAAAAGACTAGCCACCTCTTTAACCTGGTAGCATTAATTTTCATCAGAGCAATTTTTTAGAGCTCTAAATTGGGAACCAAAAAAAATGAAAGAATAAAAAACATCAAAAAAATTTTTTTTGCAACGCAATGTAAACAATTGAGAATTTATTTTCTCATTTCTTTCCAGTTGCTTATTTATTTATTCATTTAATTTTAATCGCTTGGTGCTTGTTCATCTCCCCTGTGCATAAAAAGCCTTATATTTCTATATTTCCTCTCTCGAAAAATGTGGGCTCGGACCGGCAGTGTGCCGCAGACCTCACGACCGCCAGCTCCACCACCAAGCTCGGCAGCAATGAGCGCAAATGAAGACACGCCCGATACCACCACCACCACCAACATTAACAGCATCAGTAGAAGCAAAAATCTAGGCGGCGGAGCATTTCCCTTGGCCGCCCGACGAGTTGACGCAGACATACTAGCAGATCTTCTGGGATCGCTAGAGGAGCCCGAGTATTCTGGTGCAGCGGATGAAGGAGAAAAAGAGGGTGTGATCACCACACAAGCGGTGCTGGACGGACTACGGTCGCTAGACGAGTTTGAGCAACAGGCAGCGGTACACGCTGACATGATGGCAGAAAATGATGGTTATAGCCACCACCATCGTGCGCTGACGATGGCGGATCTCGAGACTGAGCATCTTTCGGACTCGTTCTTCCGTGCGGTAGCTGCAGCAGCAGCCGCTGGTGGATCATCCACTACCACTGGCATTCATACGCTGCCATCCTCCTCCCTTACACCATCGGCAGTGACTGCGAATGCCTCTGTTGGGCTCGGTTCGTTCAACGAGGCCGAACTCTCGGCTGCGCTGGAGCAGATATACTGGGGCTCGCTGGATATGCCGCTGAATACCACTGCATCTGCCACCGAAGACCCGACCCCGTCTATTCTGCCCACACCGCCAGTATCGGCATCAAGCACGCTGTTAACCACAAACGCAACAACTGTCCTAGGTTCTGCCGAAGCAGAAGCAGTTGCAGACGAAAGCGATATCTATGAGGATGATGACGATGACGATGATGAGAACCCACTCGAACTTGAAGAATTGTCATTGTTTTCGCTGTTCCTTTCCGACATGACGGCATTCGAAACGTTTCTTGACAATCTTAGCCTGAACCAACTCCGCCAATGCGCAGCCACAGTGAATAGCGTGCTTGTGCGCAGAGAGAGCGGTCTAATGCAGCAACAGAAGCAGACGGCGGTCGGTTCTAGTAAAGGAAAGCGTGGCGGTAGGACGGAAAAGAAGACAATGGCCAAACCACCAGATTCTACTGTTGTAGCTGATAATACTTCTAGTTCGTCGTCATCGGTGGTGACAGCAGTGGCGGCGGCGTCTGTTACTGGTGGTGCAGAGGATTGTGATAAAAACAATGAGGTTGGATCGTCGGCGCTGCCGCAGCCTACGCTGGCGCTGTTGCGCGAATGGCTGCCGCCATCGACGGCCGATTGCGTGATTACTGCGCTGCAATCGGCGGATCTGCCGCGTTTTGAGTCCGTAGCAGCAGGCACCGCCCCCACCAAGGATAATGCAAATAATGGGGCGGAAGAGGACCGCGGGACGCTGCCAGCCGCTCTGCCTGGTGCAGGCGACAGGGGATCTGCGGCAAAGCGCGTTGGCAATAGCACCAGCACTACCGGCAGCGCAGAGGCAAGCAGCGGTATGGCGGAAGCAAGCACAAGCAGGACCATTGTAGTAGCCGAAGAGGCGGCGAGTGTTGCAGACAAGGCGGGCGAACCGTCGGTTGAGGACGACATCGAGGGCACGCCATGGCTGAGCTTCGCGTATGCGCAGAAGGGCAAACCGCAACGTCACCGCATCCGGATCGATGTGGAACGGGCGGCGGCAATACCAACCAGTTTCAAGCAGAACAACTGCGTGTATCCGCGTGCCAACTGCGCCCGGGCCAACTACCGCGGGAACCGATGGAGTTACGAGACCGAATGCAATGCGCTTGGCTGGAAACTGGCGTTCCTCAACCAGGAGCTTCTGTCCGACCGCCGTGGGCTTCTGCAGACAGCCGTCAATAACTACCGAACGATGGTTGCTGGGCGCAAGAGTCGTCGTATCACAAGGATGGAGAAGGCAGAGCGCTCGCTGGCGTCAGCTGGATCCAGTACCAGCAACAGCGCTGTCTCTGTGAAGAAGCGCCCGCTGCCGCTCGATCCACTTGCGCTGGAGCGTGTGGGTGCTGATGCAGAGAGCAGCGGCGAGAAGCGATTCAGACTCAACCCAGCTCCAAAGTCCCAGCAACCACTGCCATTGCCCTCGCCATTGCCGGTGCCGGTATCGCTACAGGCACCACCGCAACAGGCGTCGCAGAGCGCCAAATGCCTGACACTCAGCGCCTACGTCAACGGCAAGTTCTCACGCATCCGGATCAACGTGGATCTGGGCAGCATAGGCGATGGCACAACAGTTGGTGCGCGATTCAAGCGCGACCACGCAGTGTTTCCACGCGCCCTGGATACGCCGCGCACGCGGTATGGCGCACAACTGCAGGGGCGGTGGGAGTTTGAGCAGACATGCAATGAGTTGGCGTGGCGACTGGCGTGGCTGAACAGAACCAGACTCCATGGCCGCAAGCTGCTAGTACAGCGGTGCATCGATGCCTATCGCGGCCGGTTTGCTGCTCCGCCGTGGCCGTTGTTGTCGTGCCACCAGCAGCTGATGGGCGGATCCGTTGATTCTCGCTTCTTCGATTACTGGCGTCCGCGTCCCGGTCGCCGGTCGTCGCTGCTGCCCGATGCTTCGGCTGGCTCCGTCTCGGGTTCCACGACCGCTCCGTCGTCGCCTGGTTCCTCGGGTCCCGGGTCTTCTGCGCGAGTGCGTGCGATCCGGCCGCGGTCGGCGGTACCGATCGCGGATCCTGCCATTGTTGACAGCTCAAGCCCAGCATCTGGCTCTGCCGCCCCTCCATCGTCATCACCACCCTCTCAACAGACCCAGACGCAAGTTCATCAGAAGCAGCAGCAGCAACAACAGCAACAGCAAGCTCACCATAAGAAGTCACCGCCAGCGGTTATCATCAAGCCTGCGATACCTCACCCAACCGCCATTATGCGCCCGCAGATGCAGCACCGCCCACAGCCGTCTCCAGCATCCGCCAGCAGGCCAGAGACAACCGGGTTGGCTCAGAAGCACTCCGATGTGCCTCTACCATCACCACAACGCAAAGCGCTTCCATCTGCGGCGTCCGCTGCCCCTCGGCCCAAGATGCCATCGGCACAGACTGCGCCAAAGGCAGCCATTCGCCCCACCAACCAGCACCACACCCCGTCTGCTCCTGCCACTACGACTCAGCCAAAATCTTTGCCTACTCCGCTCAGATCGCCTGCCAGACCAGTTCCAGCAGCATCTCCAGACACCAGCTTTTCTAGTTCTGCTGCGCTGACCAAACGAACTGCCGACAAATCGGCCCAGCCCCGCATGCAGCTGCCAGCAGAACCTTCAAAACCAGCAGCACCAGCCCCATTTTCTCGGACTATCAGCAGCCAGTCGAAGCAGCATCAACAGCAACAGCAACAGCAACAGCAACAGCAACAGCGCATTTGTCCAGCTCCGGTGAAACCTACCCTCAAGCAGCCAGGCAATAATAATGATCGTCAGCCTAAATCGGCAACACCGGCAAAGGCGTCTGGAAAGTCTGCAAAAGCACAGGCGGCCGCCAATATGCTGACCGACGTTCTGCGGCAACTGTCAAGGGGCGACCCGTCGCTTGAGACGCTTGCCGGAATGCTGGAGAAAAAGAACAGCGTGGCTTCTACTGACCTTAAACCTCTAGGCAGCGCAGGAGACGATGCAGTGACGAGTGTTCGTGGCCAAACAACAGTTATTGGAGATGACGATAGCGATATTCCGCTGGATGCAAAGGTTGCGGAGCTCGAAAAGCTCATTATTGATCTCCAGAACGACTAACCAGCAGAACACAAGATGTTTGTTTGTGTGGGAGGGTTTCCAGGTTTGCAAATAAAAAACAATACACCAAAACTTTGTTTTTATTTTAAAAGAACATGTCTCTCCAACCCGATCCGAGAAAAAATAGATTTATTGAAGTTCTCCAACCCGATCCGTCAGGTGGCTTTAATCTGTCCCCATAAGCAAGCATTGCGCTTTTTGTGAAAATGCTAGTTGTGACCAGCTTACCTTAATGGTTGTCGCTTTCACCACATCCGACAACCACTGTTTTTTTCATTTGCCTTGTTCCAAGTAAACCACCTATATCCACATCTAGCTATGAGCACTTCTGCTAAAAAGGCCACGTCATCCACACAACCCCCGAACGAGCAGGAGCTCCGCCTCCAGGCCAACCAGTTCAGCAGCGAGCTGAAGGCAATAGCCAGCAAGATCGGGGAACTAGAGCTGCAGCTCGACGAACACAACCTGGTAATCAAGTCAATGACTCCAATGCCCGAGGACCGCAAATGCTTCCGTCTGATCAACGGCGTTCTGGTCGAACGCTCAGTCAAAGAGGTCCTGCCGGCCCTCAAGACCAACCGCGACGGAATCTCCTCCACCATTACCCAGCTCACCTCGCAGTACAAGAAAAGAGATCAGGAGTTTTCCGATTTCCAGAAACTCCATCATATTCGCATAGCTTCCGCCTAGTGGATGAGAGTGCGGTGGATTGGTTATCTAATTATTTGTTGTCTCTTGGATACTAAAAATAGTCAATTCCGATGATTTCATACAATTAGATATTAAATTGAATAATAAGTAAGAATTACCACAGCATTCTACATATAACCATATGACTTGTTTCCATATAATTAATTATATTTAATACAGAAAAAAGAAAAAAATGTGTGAACAGTAGTAGTATAGTTGAACAACTAAGATTGTTTAGCAAAAAGAAAAATGGAGAGAAAAGGCAAAGTGCGTATGTTCTAGTCCACATTTTTTTCTTTTTCCTTGAATCCATACTAATTTTTCTTATTTAAAAAATAGATAGACATCCAAACATGCTTACTCATCAAATGACAACATATTTACATTGCAAGCGTCAAGCCTTTCAACGAGTGCAAAGGGACATCACCATACATAATTATAAAAGTTTTTTATACATTTTCTCAAGTGTAATTGTACCACTATTTACATGGTATGTGAAGCTATCCTCACTATAACTTCCATGGCCGTTGGCTGCTTTAGATTTGTAGACAATATTGGAAGGCGTGCCACTATATTTACGTATATCGTAATATGTGGCATCACCATTAACCTTGTAGTGCAGTCCTGGGTATGAAGCTAATTTAGACATTATTGAAAGCAAAACCCCCTGATTAAACAGCTCAAGTAGAAAAAGTGAAGTGAGTTGGTTTGGAGATGTTACAAATAAAAACGAGGATACGACAAAATGTTAAGCTTGTCGCAGCGGGCTTTATATATGGCAAAACGGATAGTAGGATAAATTGTGCATGAGGAAACGCGATGTCGTGAGGTGCGCGTTTTAATTCAGATACATACTTGTAATTTGACATAGTCCTAAAAATAGAATTAATAGAGAAAAGGCGGGGGAGGGTGAATGAACCTGCTTTTTCCGACAACAAGAAATAAAGACTTGATGTGTTCACGTGGGGCAAATAAGTTCAATTAATCATATCCATATAGATTCACCATGTAAACGATATACATGAGCTCCTTCCTTCTAATGCCTTTAATTTGCTTTCACACCAAATCCTTGCCGCTTATTTTATTCCAAAGGAACCAAATGAATCCAATATCTTTATAAAAATTCTAATTAACAAATAAATTAATTAGAATGGGCACGATGGTCTCTTCAACATGTCGGAAGCGGGAATTTATTTCTTAGAAGCGGCAAATGTTGGACCAGAATCAATAGAGCAAAAATTGGAATCGTTCATAAAGATGGAAACATATTTTTCCACCTTCATTTTTCCCGCAACCAGGATTTTATTGAATTTTTAGAAAGGAAAAAAGCAGTCAAGAGGTGCAACAGCAACGAAAAGAAAGCCCGCTTCCGCACTCCCGCCTCCCGAGGAGAGAGAAGATACGGGTTGGGGAAAAATGACGTCTCACTTTGTGATCTTCTCTAATCAGCCTTCACAAGTGTTTCAGCGCCAGTAACCGAAAGTCCTCTTCTTCTAGCGGATCTCCCACGACGAGCAAACGCAAGGTAGACAAGGGCAACCACAGCCAGCAGGGACAAGATCGCACGCATTGTCGAAGCAAACAACACGATCCAAACAGCGTTTACGGCGGAAACAATTCCGTGGACGGCTTGAATAATGATAGACTTGTTGGAATGAGAACGGAGCTTTCCAGCCACAGCGTCGCGCACAGCCATAAAGATTCCCATCTTGGACGGCTCAATCGGCTGGCCGCGTGCATCGGCCACGTAGTAGGAATCGTCATTGGGTTGCGCAATAATGATGGCAGGCCAGTTGGCGCGGCGGATGCGGAAGACACGCTCGATGTAGCCGTCCCACTTGTTGCCATCCACCCACGCAAACCGCACAGTAGGCGATGACGCCGCTTTGTTGTCGGTGCTGCGCTGATGCGAGGCAGCGGCCGACCGCACAATGTCGCGGTACTCGTTGACGTAGGTGTCTCCCTGCGACGTATCCAGCACTGCAAGCACCAGGTAGTCGGAGTCGTAGAACAGCGCGTCCGAGTTTTCGCGGCTCAGCTCCGGCAGAATCGAGAACCGCTCCGCATAGAACCACTCGCGCAGATCATCATCGCTCGACAAGTGACCACCAAACTGAGCCACATTGCCATCCTTCAGCGCCGCAAGCACAGGCAGCGTCTTGCTGTTGTCCGGCAATATCTGGCGCCCAAGCTCAGCGGTGCTTGCAATAAGCAGCTGCTTGGACAGGAACAGCTTCTTCGCATTGGCCTTGACGTAGTCCAGCGCAGTGTGCGCCTTGCGTGCGCCCGCGGTATCGGCAGCATCGTAGGCAAATACAAACACCACATCGTGGTCTTTCTGCGCGCGATGAAGGTCGTCCAGCGACTGCGCGTCAATCGGGTGCGCCAGCATGCGATCCACATAGTCCAGCAGGTTCTCCAGGTCGCGGCTGCCCTTGTAGTCGTTGGTCTCGCCCTCCCACAGCATCTTCAGCGTCGGGTAGCCCTGCACGCCGTGGCTGGTGCACAGCGACCCTGTCTTCTCGCAGTTGACGCTGCCAATGTTGATGCGCCCCTTGACTGAATCCGCCAGCTTCTCCCACACCGGCGCCAAGTGCTGGCAGTGCGGACACCACTCTGCGTAGAACTTGATGAACCACGGTCCCGTGCTGGTCTTCTCTGCAAAGTTCTCTTTTGTCAGCTCAACAACCACGCCCTCGGCGTTGTACACAAGCGCATCGTCGGCTTTGTCTGCGCTGCCGAGCTCTGTCTTTGAGCCATCAGCAATGGTGTCGGAATCAGGTTTCTCTGCAAGTGCGTCAGTATTCGGTGCGTTGTTCTCCGCTTCCTGCTGCTGCTGCTTCGCCTGCTGTTTCTCCAGATCGTTTCCAACGTCGTCCCAGTCGCGGTTGTCGTTGGCAACCACTGGCTCTGGCGTCTTGTCCAGGAGCTCACCGCTTTCCAGACGCTTGAGCAGCTTAGCCGCATACTCCTTCATTGGATCGTACCTGTACTTGACAACCATCTCCTCCACAAACTTGCCATTGACAAAAAGATTGATAGTTGGATATCCGTCAACATGGTTTTCCTCACAAAGCTTCCTGTTTTCCAGACAGTTGACTTCGCCAAAGGTGATCCCACTGGCTGCTAATTCGGGAGCCATCTCATCTGTCATCTTGATCCACTCGGGTTTCATGCGGTTGCAGTGCGGACAATACGGGGAGTAATGTTTGACGAGCCACACGCCGGTCTGTGCATTCTGCGTGAAATTTGACGCATCCAACACCACGCTGTTTTCACTGTATTTTGGCTTTTGCACCGCCGTCTTCTTATCCTTACTGTCAGCTACCGCCTTGTCGATAAAATCAAGCGCCTCCTGCTCGCTCTTGTCGCCCTCAATAAACGCAAACCGCTTGCCATTCTGGAACGCAATAACCGACGGCCATCCAGTAACCCCGTTATCGCGGCACGTATTTGCGTTCTCCGAACAATCGAGCTCTCCGAAATACACATTCTGCTCACCCAGCTGCTGTGCGCGTAGCGATACTGCGTTCTCCCATTTTGGTTGGAATGTCCGGCAGTGCGGGCAGTACGGTGAGAAATGCTTCACGAGCCACGTGCCTTCCTTGGTTGTTGATTCGAAATTCGACTTGTTTAGAATGTGAGTCTTCCCGCCCACTGGTGCCGCTTGGGCAATCGCTTGTCCCAAGCCCAGGAGCAGGCCGCTGAGAAACAGCCGTTTCAAAAACATGGTAATCCAGTGCTGTTGGTAGAAAAAAAGGATGGAGGGAAATGAGGGGATATAAGGAAAAAAAAAATAAAAAGGAAATAAAAAGTGCGTGCAGCAGAAGCGAAAGAAAAGAAAAGAAAGAAGCAAGCATGAGCGCGGATCAAATGCAAGCCACACTTGATTTCATTGAGTTGATGCTTGTTTGCACCAATTGGCATGGTGGGGTTGCACCAACCAGAATGAAGCACGGTGCACTTGCGTTTGCGTTGCGGATGAGCATTTCGTTTGGAACATGATAGGTTGTAGCAACGGTAGGTCATACCAGGGATTTCAGGCGGTGTCAATAACAGTTCAAAACTTGTTGTCTTGCTGGTCCGCAATCATTTGGAACATAATAGGTAGTCGATCATCAATTAGCAGTGCATGAATGGCACCTGCCTGGTCCTATATCAGTGTTAACGACCAATGTGACATTGTCAGCTTCCAGAACGATGCCCAAGCTATAAGACGAGCCATTGGAACAAGAAGACAAAGCAGAAGTATTTTCCTTAGACATTTTTAATAGGTTTTTCTCAGATCCAATTATCAGTTTTATTACAACCTGCTTATAAAACATTATAATATAAGTACACGGCACTCTCTGTTAAGAAGAAAAATTAATCACCCTAAGAATCCTCGATCTCGGCAGCCAGCTCATCAGTCAGCATGTCAATCACAATACACGCCATCTCAGCCGAATGCGCAGTCACAAAGGCGTGTGAAATGCCACCACTGCACAGTCGCACCACGCCCTGGGTGTTGACAGCGCGCATCCTCTCGTACCGATCCTCCGGCACCCACATATCGTCGGTTCCATAGTACATCACAAACTTGCCGCCAGTGCTCGCATACAGCTCCTCGTCAAGATCCACAATCCGCCGCATCTCATCGGCCGCCATCGTCAGCACGCTATTGACACACGATCCGTGGAGCATCTTATCCACCACCACACGCGTGTTGGTGTCGCCAAGACTCTTGGACAACGACGCTAGTCTGACTATTGTGCTAGTCGGAAGCAGCCACCGGAGAACATCGATGATCCCTGCTACCACCTGCCGCACGCCAGGCCAAAACAGAATACGCAGCTGTCTGCCGCGCGGCGTGTCCGCTATCTTGTCAACCGTCGGAAACAGACTGAACACGCGTGCCACGCGGTCGGTACGCACAGCAATGATCCGCTGCGCCATGTAGCTTCCAATACTGTGTCCGCAAAGCAGCATTCGGGGTCTCTCCTCAGTATCGTACGTTTGGTCGATTATATCAAACATAGCCAGCGTGTTGGTTACCTGGTCCTCCAGGCCATATGTTTTTGTGCTTCGATACTGTTGTCCGCGGTTGTCGCTAAACAGCGTGTGTCCCAAGTGTGACGTCCCAATTATGTCCAAATCCTTTTTGAATTTGGCATGCAGTTCGTTGCAAAAGTCAATGTAGAAATCTATTAACCCTGGATTCCCCGGAATCATTAGTAGCACTGCACGCGGTCGAATTCCAGTACATGGCCAAAACAGTACCTCGCGCACTTCGCCGCAAACTGTCCAGCTGCTCCGCTGTGGAAGAGAAACTAGCGATGCAAACGACATGTGGTAAACAGGCCCCAATTTGACTGTGGCTATCCAATGGAAAAACAGCAATTGCCGTCTTAATAGTTGGGAAAAAGAGTTTAAAAATATTTCAAATACAAGACAAAAAAGACAGTTGGGGGTAGAAGGAGAAAAGGTTGTATTTTTTGAACAATGATCGTATCTAGAATTTAATGACGTAAGTGTTCCTGTTACAATTGAAAACGCTTTCAAAGTTTGGCTTCTTTTCTTTTACTTCTTATATTATCAACCACCTCGAATTGCTAGCGAAACTTTTTCAGTCAACTAAAGAAAAATAAAATTTTCCAGAGCAAAAAACAGATTTGCTATTAATTCTACTCGATTGCTGGAGCTTGCAATTTTCTTCTGCATTATTTTTTAGGATTTAATCCATTTGCAGTTGTTATCAAGGATATAGGAATGTAAGGGCTTGTGTACGTGCCGTTATCTGATTTTATTTGAAAATTCTTTCCATCTCCAACAGGTACAACTGATGCCACTCCTGCTTTTATAAAAATGGCCGCAATTTCCTTTTCAACCTGTGATGGCATGGTTATATATTTGCTTTATTGTGTGATTGAATTAAATGATGTTCTGTGTAAGGTAGTTTATGTGAAAGCTATTCAAACAACAAACCCGGCGTTTATATAGTAGCGGACGTACAAATATTATATACACCATTTTTACTTTTCAAACTACAGTATTTGTAATCAATACGTAGTAAATGTGTGACAGTTTCTGTTTGTTCAATATTACATCATTTTATTAAACTATTCATAATGACGAATACTTTTATATAACTAAAAATAAGCAAGGATTACAATTTTTAATTTTTGGCAATGTGCAAAGCACAAACAGCCTAACACAACAGTATTTAAAACCTTAGATTTAGTGTATAGCCTATGATACTAGCTCTCAAGCTACAATGACAAACTATGACATATACAGATATTGTCATAGGATTAAATCAACACAGTGTTGTTGGGTATATATAGCCCATCCCCCAGGATCCGATGTGGAATCCGGGTTGGTTTCCTTTAGTCATTTTCCAGTTACCCCAATATATCTCTTATATTATACCACAGATATATTAACATTTGATGACGTTACTTGGCTAGTGCTTAAATAGCTGTTTTGCTGAAAAGATAAATAGTATTTGGTTGGAGACAAATCATTTCTGTCTTTCATTGTAAAGTTTTCAATTGTTGCATGTGCATCCCAAAGTCCTGAGCTGTTACCCGTTATCCGATCGCTACGATAGAGCTTCTCAATTCCATGCGCCAAAACATAAAACAGCAATTCAACATTGTCCATGGGTGATTAACTGCTTTTTTCGGATAGAACATCCAGACTCGCATAGACCATTGTACCAATTAATGGGTTACAACTGACGCTTATTCTGCTCTCTTGCGCATCCAGGAAAAGCTCCAAATTCCCAATCAATTATCTTGCGCTGTTCACAAGAACCATTAGGTTCCCTGACGAGATGTCACGGTGAAGAACGTGTTTTTTGTTGCCTGACCACGCTGTATAGGTTGTATGCAAATAGCCACAGACGATATCCAAAAGCCTCCAATGATTATGTACTTGTTAATCTCGATCCCACATACCTCCAGAACAAGGTTATCGCAGTTCTTTGTCGCAAACTCTAGACTACATGTAATCTCTCGACCAAACAGAGCCTGTGAAATGTTTGGCACGCCCATCTCGTGCAGTAGCTCATAAAAATACTGTTCAGAGCTGCGAGAACTACAACGCCATTGAATCTCGACAACAACCTCAGGTTCACCAGGCTGGCCACCATTACATAAGTCAAAGTTTGCTTTGTGCACCCATGATGTGGTGCCTATTGAGGATAGAACATGACCACCAAGATAGCCACCGCCAGACAATTGTATTACGCAGACTGCAGGCACCTTTTCCCCAACAACCACTAAAACAATTGGCTTGACAATTCATTCGATTCAACCTGCATAGCCCAAAGCAGCCGCCATAGATACCACTAATTGAGATACAGAGACTATACTAATTGTAAAAAAAAAGTGAAATAATGATTTTTATAATATCTCTAAATTTCAAAATTTTGTATTTTTTGATTATGTCCTATTTAAATATAACCCTAAAATATCATCAAATGTTAATACACCCTATTGCATGAACCATGAGCTTATTGCCGTAGTTTCAATCATCTGATTTTACCAGCAAATTCCAATTAATGTAAAACCCTCTTTTTCTACCTTATTTATTATAACTATTAAACACTTCTATTACCAAAACATTCTTTAAAAATAAATGTTCTATTTATATTCCGTATGCAAGTATATCTTCATTTTTTTTTTTTGCATTCTGTAATATATGCAATCCACCTCTTGCTTGATATCATTTCTTTAATGCAGAAGCTTGTGTATCGTAAAATGATCATTCTGGATATGGCTAAAGACTAATAAGATTTTTGCTTGTTTTAGGTGTCAATGGTTTGTGACTCTTAGATTTTTGCAATTATTACAATAGTCAACGGTTTCTTTAAAGACACAGTTTGCTAATTTAGATATATTTTTTAAGCAACTGCCTTGATTAACTTTACCTCCACAGTTTTTACAATAAACACCACACATTGTAATATTGGTTGCCTAAATGAAAGTTGCTGGTTAATATGGGCTTGCAATAAATAATAATGGCAAATACTAATGTTTGAATAATCTTGCAACTGTTGGATTGTTATGTTTTGGTTTTCTACAGACAAAAAAGCGAGATGGACAAGACAAACAGACTCCTTTTTATATGTGCGATTTTGTGTACTGCTACTTCTATCAAGCCAGTACAACTATTTTATTGCAATAATAGTAAAGCAAACAGATTTTTACACCTTTCTCCGTTGATTTCGGTATTATTTTTAACTGGAATAAGAAATGTGTTAAAGATGCCGTTGATATCCTATTTCAATAGATTGTGTTTCAAAGAAGCTTAGCTTTTTTTTTTTTCTAAAAAGTGTAATGGATCCCTATTGTTGATCATGTTCGAAAACGGACATTTCGGCAATGCTATAGCTGTTTACTTTTTCCATTTTTGACAATTTCGTGTGAGCTTTTTTTGCTACCTTTTACAGCGTCAATAGCAGTTCTTTGATACTCTGAAGAACGGCATGAATAAAAGAGAAGCGACTAAATGTGCATTACAAGTAGAGACTTCTTTGGGCTTCTAACTGTCAATAACAAAGGTAATGCGCATGTCAAATCGGTATTAGACAGACTGGGACCAAATCTAAATACATTTGACTTCTTTTTTAAAAAAGTAGAGAAAAAATTGACAGCAGCCCTAGTTCTTCTTCACTATAGACACCACGTCCTCGTCAACCAGCGCATGGTCCTTCCCGACCTTCTGCGGCGCATGCTTGACAGAGTTGCCCCAAACCAGCGCGTGCGAAAACTCCTTGAGAATGCCCTTGTGAATAGAGTTACAAAAGTCAGTGATCGAGGTTTTGTCCTTTTTCAGGACAACGGGGGCGGAGTAATCGGGCAACTGGCCCTTCGGTTTGGTGTAGATGCGGGCAAGATTCAGGTACTCCCACATGATTTCCAGCAGCTCATCAAAGTTCCATTCGTGGTGCGCGCTAACCGGCACGGCGTGCGGGATCTTGTAGATGAGATCGAGCTCCTCGATCGAAATCTGGTCGATCTTATTCAGCACGTAGACGGCTGGAATGTACACTCTGTTGCCCTCGATCACGTCGATCAGCTCGTCGACGGTGGCATCGCAGCGGAGACTGATGTCGGCGCTCGATATGCGGTACTCGGACATGACCGAGCGCACCACATCGCTGTCCAGATGAGTCAGCGGCACGGTGCTGGTCATGTTGATTCCGCCCTTATCCTTCTTGCGGAACACAATGTTGGGCGGCTGCTTGTTCAGCCGGATACCAACGGCCTCCATCTCGCGCTCAATAATAGCCTTGTGCGTCAGCGGCTTAAGCACATCCAGAACCAAGAAAATAAGGGAGCACGTGCGGGCCACCGCAATGACCTGTCTGCCGCGACCCTTTCCGTCCTTTGCGCCCTCGATGATCCCGGGGAGATCAAGGATCTGGATCTTCGCGCCCTTGTAGTGGAGCACGCCGGGCACCGTGGTCAGTGTGGTGAACTCGATTTCGCTGACCTCGCTGAATGTGCCCGTTAGCTTCGACATCAGCGTGGACTTGCCAACCGACGGGAACCCGACAAACCCGACGCGCGCTACACCGGTGCCTGCCACATCGAAGCCCTCGCCTCCACCGCCCCCGCTCTTTGGCGGCGCAATCAGCTCCCGCCGAAGCTTGGCCAGCTTGGCCTTGAGTGTGCCCAAATGGTACGCGGTGGCCTTGTTCTTCTGCGTACGGGCCATCTCCGTCTCGATTTCCTTGATTTTGTCGTAGGTGGTGGACATCTTTCCTTAGGCTTTAGTCTTTTTTGTTACAGAATAAAATGAGACAAATTAGTCTATTTAGTTAGACAAATGCGCAGATTTCTGCAGTGTAAAAAGGGGAATAGAGAGAGGAGAGGGAGGAGAGTATAAGTAAAGTGAGAGAAAACAAAGGGAAATTGGCTAAAAGACAGAGAACGAAAAACTGTGACTGGCAGAAAACAGTGGAAGGTATTTTTTCCTATGGGCGACTCGCGGCTCGAGCCACCCACTCACACAGTAGTTATGCCACAGCCTACATTTTTTCCGGCGCATTCTTCACAAGGCTTGATCGAGCTTTGGCGGACAGCAGAAACCCCAAGGAAACGCCGCCTTAATCCGAAGCGCCGCCATCCTGGAGTTTGGCCCAGTCAACAACGCCGTCGCAAAGCACGCCGGTTCGGTGGTAAAAGTGACGAGCCCTGGTGTACTTGTCCAGCACCTGCGCGGCGGCAACAACGAGATCGCTGGCGTCTATCCGCTTGGTGGCAGCGGCAGCAAAGCCATCGTCATCGCCGGCCTCCTTCGCATCGGTCCACAGCTTCGTGGCGCCAACAAACGCATCCTGCGCAGCCTCCAGCTTCTTCGCCGCATCCACGCGGGCGTCGGAATCAAACATCAGCCTGTTCTCGTTGGGTTCGGGCGCAGCGTACTTGAACTCGTACTTGTTCTTGCCTCCGCGAGTCGCCAGCAGCTCCGACGCATCGATGAACTTCAGGAGCCCCTCGGGCCGCTGCGCAAACTGCACCTTGGCTGCCACCACGGGGTCGAGCAGGGGGGAGATGAGCTTCCACACGCCAGAGAACCACCACGGGCCGTTGTACACGATGCAGATGCCAAGACACTCCGGATAGTATGCCTCGAGGTACTTGAGGAAGGTCTTGACAAAGGGCCAATCCATGTTGGCGTTGGAGTGGTCGGTGAGATCCATGATCAGGCAGACGCGCTCGACGGGAGGCGCCAGGAGCTGGCGCAGCGTCTCCATCATCCAGATCAGGTACCGCTTGAGCTGCGGATACGACTGGTCCTTCTGGTGGTGCAGGCACGAGCCGGACCAGATTATGGGGTGGCCCAGCTTGTCCTTTCCGTGCGCATACGACACGCCCTTCCACATAAGCGAGGCGTCGTTGGCGGTGTCGCCGTACCAGATGATCTCCTGCACCCGCTCCTGGATCCGCCACTTGATGGCCGCCACAGCCATGCGGTACGCCTTGTCCAGATCCCATTTCCGCGCCCGCAGGAACCGCAGAACCAGAACATCCGGGTGGTCCTCGCGAATAGCAGCCCAGAACGCTTCCCGCAGCGTGATCTTCCCACCATCATCATCCGCTCCGGCTTCCTTCTTCCGCTGATCAAACGAGGGAACAAGCTCGCCCATGCTCTCCGACACGATCCCGAGCTCCTTGCATCTGTTGGCCACAGACTGGTTGAACATGCATCCGCCAAACACCTCAAACGGAGTATTCACCTCCGTGTCCTTGGCCTTCTTTCTCTCCTGCTCGTCGTTATAGTCCACCGGATGCGCAATCGGGTCGCATGGAACCGAGCCCAGCGGCTTGTCAAAGTCGTCCAGTAGCTTTTCCCAGAAATCGGCCAGGATGTTCTCCTCATTTGGCGACAGATGCCGGTACACGCCGCACTTGTCCATGCGGCCCTTGGAGAACTGCGTTGTTATTGCTTCGCGTCCGCTTCCGGCTGTGGCCGACGCCACTGGCAGCTCGCTGCTGCTGGTTATTTGTCTGGAGATCGCCTTGAACAGCCCGCTCATCCTGGATTGTCTATGTATACGTATGTTTACAGTCCTTCGACACTGCAGAGACGAAGGATGGAAAGGCAAGATGGAGTGTATCAGAATATGTATAGCCCCTGCAAAAATAAAAAGGAAAGAGAATGTAAGTAATAAAGCAAACAAACAGCGAGCGGAAAATGAAAGAAGGAAGGAAGGAAACCCCAAAAAGGAGACCCACCCCCCAGTTACTTTTTTCTTTTTCTATCAACTCTGATGCGGAGGTTAGACCTTGTCCCTCTTTTCTTGCAGTGCAGATGAAACTGATGGCCTAGTGTCCAGAATGAGAAAATGTATAAATGAGGAACTAATCAAAAGAACGAGACGGGGTACATCATCCTCCATCTACCTATCTCTCTCTCTGAGTTCTCCCCCCTCCCCGCCGCCTTTTGAAGGAGGTGGGGAGAAAAGGAAGAGGAACGGAGTGGCATTAAGCCTTAATGAATGTAGGAAAAGGTTTATCCTCTCGCTCCTCAGCCACATTTGTTTCCATTCAGCTGCTGTGCCTCCCATTAGTGGCTTGTGTGCGTGTTTTTAACATTTGAAAGGTAGTGGAATGAAGAAAAGAGAAGCCGTTCACACGCCTCCGCCCATCAATCCCTGCTGCTGTTCTGTTCTAGAATATAGCGGACAAGTGGTACCAGCCGATATCGATTTTGAGAAATTAGGTGCGTTGATTTCGGATCATTTATTATCTGACCTCTCTTCAGTTACCCAAAACAGCGCAAATAGAAGTTTCGCACAAAAAAAAAAAGGAAAAAAGAGGGAAAAGTCCCATACGTTATGTGCATTGACATGCATGCTACAAAGACCGCATTAGTCAGAGAACAAAGGTGTTGACTATTATTATTTCTACTCTGCTAGCTCTGCATTTCTTGCTCTTCTTTATAATCCGACCGCATCATAATTGTTTTCCTTTCTCTCTCTTTTTTCTGTGTATATTTATCCGTGTGAATTCTTCTCACTCTTTCTGTTTTATTAATAACAACTAAAAAAGTAGAAATGTCCACGTCAACAACAGCAGCACCAACTAAGCCTATACCCTCGCCACAGAGCAGCTGCAAACGATGCAACAAGCGGCTAGACACCGTGGATCCGTCGTGGACAGAAAAGAGCAGCGCACCACTCTCGCTGGTTGACGATACGCTGGCGCAGACGCTGCCGGCGGAAAGGGCGCGCGAGCTGAGGGCGGCAATGGACACGCTGAGCTTGCAGCAGCGGCACAGCCGTAGGAAGAAAGCAGGGGACGGCGGTGTTATTGCGGGAGAGGCAGGCGGTGGTGGAGATCTGGGCGACGTCTCCAGGTTCCTCAGCCACTCGTTCCGCACCGACAAGATAGACCGGATATCAGCAGCAGCAGCAGCAGCAGCAGCGCCGGGCGGTGGTGGGATGCGTGGGTCGATGGCGCTTGTTCTTGACCAGACGGTTCCGCCGAGCGGGACAAATGGTGGCGGTGACGATGGCACTAGGCGCGGGGCGGATGCCGGTGGCAGCCAAACGAGCTTCCAGAGCGAGTCGTTCATCCTGCTCAGCAGCTCCCAGATCCACCCGTACATGTTCCCCGCCGACGGTGACGATGACGGCACAGTGCTGGGCGACCAGCAGCTCCGGAGACAGCAGTCGACAATCAAGGAGCTCGAGGACATCTCGATGTCTGTGTACAGAGACGGCCGTGCTGGTGGCAATACAAGCGAAGGCGCTGGTGGTGCCGATGGCCAAGGTGCCCGCAGCGGTGCGCTGGATGCGGGGGGCGAAGCAATTCCCGACACGCACCAGCCTGGCCAGGGCCATCAGGACGATGTTGCGGAGAAGTTTGGAACCATCGGGCGCGTCATGGACATGCTCGACGACCGGTCCACGCTCGACCACCCGATGTGCGAGGACTGCGCGGAGACGATGCTGCGGCTGATGGATCGGAATTTGGCCGACTGCATCCGGGAGCGCCAGATAGTCGAGGGCATCGGGAAGGCAGCACAGGCGGCTGTTGCAGTAGGACAAAGCAGCAGCGCCTCGGTGCCCGACGACATAGCGGCGCTGGAGAGGGAGCTGGCGGCGCAGGAGCAGGAGGAGCGGATGCTGGAGGAGACGCTCGGGACGCTGGATGCGCAGGTGGACGCGATGTGTGCGCAGATAACGCGGCTCCAAGCAGAGGCGGATGCGATGGAGGCCGAGGAGGACCAGCAGACGCAGCACCGCAATGAGCTGGAGGCGGCGCTGGACAGATACGAGGCGGAGCAGTGGGCGCTGGACGACAAGTACGCGCGGCTGGCAGCGCAGCTGACGCAGCTGCAGCGCACCAACGTGTACAACGATGTGTTCAACATCACGGTGGGCGACGCCGGCGTGGCCAGCATCAACGGGTTCCGGCTCGGCGGCCGGTCGGCGCCGCACAACGTCGAGTGGGCCGAAATCAACGCCGCCTGGGGCCAGACGCTGCTGCTGCTGCAGACCGTGGCGCGCCGGCTTGCGCACGAATTCGCCGGCTACCGACTGATCCCGATGGGCGCGTTCTCGCGAATCGAGCGCCTGGGCGACGATGGCGCTGCCGGCGTGCTGGAGCTGTTCGGATCCGGCGACATGTACCTGG
Source organism: Coemansia sp. RSA 1200 (assembly GCA_027578915.1). Classification (NCBI taxonomy): domain Eukaryota; kingdom Fungi; phylum Kickxellomycota; class Kickxellomycetes; order Kickxellales; family Kickxellaceae; genus Coemansia; species Coemansia sp. RSA 1200. The sequence continues at coordinate 18,922 of JANBTT010000075.1, read as the reverse complement.
GCCGGCTGTTCCAGACCCGCAGGTTCGATGCCGCGATGGCTGCGTTCCTGGCGTGTCTCGACCAGATCGTGCAGAAGATCGTTGGCTTCAGTCCGCAGCTCCGTCCGCCGTACAGGATCGACCACGACAAGATCGGCGGCGTGTCGATTCGCCCGCAGTTCGGCCAGGATGACGCCTGGACCAAGGCGTGCAAGAACACGCTGCTGGTTGCCCGGTGGGCGCTGGCCTTTGCGTCCTCGCACGGCCGCTGAGGCACAAAAGGAACAAGCTGCTGAAGGCAAGGAACGAGTGGCTGTATTGAAGCAGAGGAGAGAGGAAAAGGGGGCGCTGCTTCTCAGAACTGCACCGAGCGGTCGGCGCGGATGAAGCCGAGGCGGTGGTAGAGCGTGCGCGCACGGACGAAGGGGTCGAGATCGGCGGCAGCGCTCCGCAGGGCATCGCGTGCGCGGCTCCGCGCTTCGTCGGCAGCGTCGGCGCCATCGAGCCAGCGACGCGTGGCGGCCTCGTAGTCGGCGACGGCGGCAACAAAGGCGGACTCGGCGGCCCTGCGCGCAGCAGCATCGGCCATCGGGCGGTTCTCGGCGGCGGTCGGGAGCACGTAGTCGTAGTCGAAGGGCTTGGCGCCGCCGACCTCGGCCACCAGTCGGTCGCGAGCAATGAAGGGCGCGATCTCGGCGGCGCTCTTGGCCATGACGATCTTCGCCTTGACTGCAGGGTCGATGAAGGGCGCAATCAGGGCCCACAGACCCGAGAACACCCACGAGTTGACATGCAGGATCAGAATCCCCAGCGTCTCCGGGTAATAGTTGGTCAGCAGCGTGATCAGCGTGCGCACAAGCGCTAGATCGATGTTGTCGCGCGAGAATCCGGTCAGATCAAACAGGATCGTCACCCGCCCGTCGGCCCTGCCAACAGCCAGCAGCTGCGCCGTTTCGATCTGCCAGCACAGAAACCGCTTGATGGCGGCCACGCTGCGGTGCCTGGCCTCGTTGGCTCGCACCCGCACAACGTACACCGGATTGTCCAGATTGTCGCTGGTGCAGGCGTACGCCAGGCCTGCGCGCATCGTGTGGGCGTGGAGCTGCGATTCGCCGTAGAATGCGACCTCGTCGATTGCCTGCGCCGTGCGCCAGACCAGCGTCTTGCGGATCATCGCCAGCGCTGCATCCACATCCCACGACCGCGCCCGAAGATACCGCAGCACCCACGAGTCGGCATCGCCAGTCTGCATTGCTGCTTGCCAGAATGCTGCGCGCTGCGACCGCTCCCCCGCCGCCTCGCCGAACAGCGGCACGAACCCTGCCGGTACGATCGGCTCGCCCTCCGTCTGCGTGCGTGTGACGTACGCCTGCACCGTCTCGAGTCGTCTGCGGCTATTCTCTTCGTCCTCCTCCTCGGATCCTGCTGCTGCTGCGGGAGCGCTGTCCGGCGTTGCTGTGCGCTCGGCTGCCGGCGGGCTTTCGGCTTCCGGCGCCGGCGTCGCAGGCTTTGATCTGGAAGCAGCCGCCGGCCACCGGGGCAACCATCCACCGCCACCGGCCGCCTTCTGCGTCTCCTTCCTTTTGGGTTCCCCGCCCAGCGTCTCCAGCGGCTCGAACGAGAGCGCAGTGATGTCGGTTGCCTCGTGGTCGCCAGCCCCCGCGCTCCCTGCCTTTTGCGCTAGACTGTACACCACCGGCAACCGCTCGTCGCGCTCGAACTCCGCCAGCAGCTGCCGCCACAGCTCCCGCAGCTTGCCTGCTTGCTCGGCTGTTAGCCACCCTACCCGCCCGCTCGTGTGCGCCACGCGCTTGTGGTAGTGCTCCTTCAGCGTCAGCTGCGGCGTGTCGCTAGTGCTAGCACTGTTGCTGCTGCCATCCGGTGTCTGCTCTGGTGCCATCTATAGACTGAAAATGGAAAGAAAAAGGAGGCTATATAAAATGGGGCAAGAGTCTTATAGATATCCGATAGCGGAACAAGGAAGGAAATTGGGTGGGGGGAGAGAGAAAAGAGAAAGAGAGCAACTACGAGAACTATGTTTTTTCTGGATGTTGTTCCACACAAAGAATTTTTTGTGACTATCATCTCTTTTTTTTTTCATTTCCCCTCACAGCAACACCCAGCCGACAAAATCACAAGCTGGGTCTCGAACCAACAACTTCCCTCTTCCTGACTAGAATAAAAATGTTACTTATTTTTATTCAGATGAGCATGCAAAAATAAAACAGAAATGAAGGAAAGAGCGGTTAATAATGTACAGACGGAAATACTCGGCAAAGAAATAGAAAAAAACGGGTGCTTCAAAAGGAGGAGTTGCTCGTGGAGGCAATGCTGCTGCTGCTGCTTCCGCTGTAGCTGCTGCCGGACGAAAGCGTCATTGATCTGGGCACAACCGAAGCACTGCCTCCTCCTCTGACAACAGACCGCGTGGTCTTCTTTTGGGCCGGGTACCTTGTTAGAAGCCTGGACTGCTCGATCCGCTTGACTTCGGTGACCGAAAAGTCAATCACCTCCCGCAGAACAGAGACACGAATTGTGGCCAGCCAATTCGTCGTAGCCGTGGCAGGTGGCGGGGGGGCAGCATTGGTGGTATCTACAGGTTTCTGTTTGTTTAGACGGTGTTCCGTAGTGACTTCCATGTTGCTGTCATTAGACAAGGAGGACAAGAGACTACTACTACATCTACTACAATCAACATCGGCAGCAGAACCGTTCTCGTCATCGCACTCAAAGATATCCACAATGGCCGTCAGCTGGTGCTGCTGTGTGCGGATAAGCAGCGCCATCTGGTGGATCTTCTCCTCCATCTCCGAGCACATTGCCCCGCCCAGCGGGTTGGCCTTGAATGCATTGAACGCCTGCAGGAACCTCGCCAGCTGCCGGTGTCTGTGTCTCATCGACTCCAGCATCTCGTGCGCCTTTGCCGCAAGCACCGCGGCCTGCGGCGACAAGATATCCATCCTGCTACCGCCACCCGCGGTGGCGCTGGTGTCCTCGGCCGCCGAAAACAGCGCCGATGTTGCGTCGGCGGCACTGCGTGGCGGCCAGCAATCCGCCGGCTGCCGGGCTGCCGGTTCCGGGAACTGCTGCTTGCTGTGCGGCGGCGCTGTGCTCGCGGACTCGCTGGCGATACCATTGCCACTACCGCTGGTGGCGGTGGCGGGTCCCGCGTAGTGTCGCCCAAACACAGTGTTCGGTGCTTGTTGGTCCGAGGGGAGTGCTGGCGGCGGATGGGTCGCCGACTCCTGCGATGTGATCCATCGTGTGGCAGAAAAGGGGTGCAGTGATAATGTCATTGAGCCTAGACGCATTGTAAATAAAAAAGAATAAAAGAAAAAGATGGGGGGAGGGAGTGCTCTTTGTTTGTTACTGCTTTCTTGTTAGAGAGCAAAAAAATACTGAGAAAAATAATAGGGGGTGTGTGAGGGAGAAAAAGCGATAAAAAAGGGGGGTTATGTTTTGTGTGTGTTTCTCTGATATATATAGAATGTTCCCTTCTTCAAAGAAAAATACAGAGCTGGAGAATACCAACTGCTTAAATAACAAACAGTCTGAAAAGGGGGGGCGAGTGTGAGTGAATTGTTACACCTTTTTTCCACCAAAAAACAACAACACCAAATCTTGCTGCATATATAGCAAGGAAATTTGGGAAAATAAAATGTAACGGAATTTTAAGAAAAAAGGTGTGAGGCTTTTGTTATTATGTGTTGTTGGTAAGAGTTACAGTTGCAAGAAAAACACATGAGGATGTGGCTTTTTGGCTGGTGAAGTAAATGTGGTAGTCTGTTTGCTCCTTCCTTACTATTGCCAGAACGCTTGGTTCTCAAAAAGGATAAATGAAAAAAGTTTAAAAAAATACACACACAGGGAGGCTTTTAAAGACGGTTCGCTATTATCCACCGAGTGAGAGAGAGCGAGAGAGGAAAATGGAAGAATAAGTAAAAAAAAAAAAAGTACAACCTTTTCCTTTTCCAAAAAAAAGGAGAAAAAAAAAAAAAAAGAAATTGTAACCATGAAAGCCACAATATATACCACATTTGGCCTGATTGAAGAATGAAGGTGAAATCTCAAAGAGAACATGTAAATGGCCCAGCAAAATGAATAAAACCGTTTGCGAAGAGATGGAGAGGGGGTGAATAAAGGCTTGTCTGGGTTTGAAAGCACCCCCCTTATTGATTTACAGGACAACATCACTGGCCCTAGCTGGCAATCGCTCTCATTTTTTATTTTTTTGATGGCACGGACAAATGGACGCCTTTTGTGCGCGTGTGTGTGTATTTTTGTTCCTTATCACAAAAAGACACAAATGTGCGCTTTTTCTCCTTTCACGGCTGTGCCTTTTGGTCACAAGAGACCGTGATGATGATAGTGATGGTGATGATGCTTGCAATCCTCTTTTCTTGTGAATAGTGGAAAAGGATGTCTGACAGAAAGAAAAAGGAAGCAAGGCAAAGCAAAAGGAATATGTGTGTGCTGTGGTGAATGGCTGGGAGGATCAGTCAGACAGCTTGTGACCAATCTTTTTTTTTCTCGTTCGCTTTGGCGGCCCACACGCATTGGTTGGTTGCTAATCTTGCATCTCAGCCGCCTTGCTTTAGCTGGCGCTGCCCTTCTTTTTCTCTCTTCCCCCAGATGTCTGCAAATCGATGGCCATGCAACATGTATCCGAATCCACGCTCTGCGCTGCGCTGCGCTGTTGATGTTGACGCTGACGCTGACGTTGTTTGGCCTTCATTTGTTGATTGTGGATATGCAATCAACCTAACATATCCGACACATGCGAGGGTTTTTGTGCTTGTGCCCGCAAACGCGCTTGTCTGTTTATTTTTTGGACCTTTTAGCATGCGGTGCACGCCTTTGCTTTCTTTTTTACATCTGCACTTTATGGATGAATGAATGAATGGGCTGATGCCAATCTTGCTCTGAGCCATAAAAAATAATCAAAGCACGATTACATTATTAGAGTAAAGCAAAGAATCAGACTACAATTTAAACGATTACCATATTGTGTTGGTACGTTATTATTTGTTTTTTTTGTATATGGGACAGGGGCGGATGTTTTCTGCTGCTGTTATTGTTGTTATCCAAAGAAAATAATCAAAATAGAAAAAGCAATCACCTCAATATTGCCTTTTTTAGAACATATATTAGGTACAAGCCTCTGATGCTTGTTTTTCTTTCTTTTTCATCAAGAACCTCCTTTAGACATCAACCAGCAAATAATGGTGTTATGTTCTACTTGTTGCTGTTGTTGTTCTACTTGTTGTTGTTGTTGTTCGTCTGCTTTCAGCACACCCTAAATAATTGCCATGGTCCTTTATTTTTTGGGTTACTCTTATTGTCCTCTTCTTTTTTCCCACATAAGCTTTTGAATGATGAGGAACAAAAAAGCTATAGCATAAATGAATGTAGTGCCATATTCTCTTGAAATAAGGGGTAATTGGTTTTAATTCGTTTGTTCATTTATTCATTCATTCATTCGTTTGTTTTTTATCTTTTGGTTCATTTACAGCATTTGAATTGCAACATTGGTAAACCCACGTTGATTGTTTGGTTTGGTGCTGTGACCTAGTGCTGGCTCGGAGGATCTTGTATGGAGTCTTGGATTTATCCGAATCTCCTCCCGCTCCGACTGCGTCTTGCTCAGTATCGCCGGCCTTTGTTCGCTGATGCCTCCTCCTCCTGCTGCTGCTGCTGTTGTCGTTGGTCGTACATTTTTGCTGCCAAATAACCCTGCCCACATCAGCCGACCTTTTGTCTTTGTTCTTGGCTGTTCCTTGACTTTATTCTCAGTGTCTTGAGGAACCCCTGGTAAGTTCTTTGTTCGTGCTGCATCCACCATTGTACCTGTAGCTGCCCCCATTGCTCCTGCTCCTGCTGCTGATGTTTTTGTAGTTGCTGTTGGTGGCGGCGATGCTGCTGCCGCTGCTGCTGCGTAGCGTGCATTTGCTCGGTATGAGTTTATGAATGCCTGCGAGTCAAGTGCTGGCTTATTGTCGCCAACGCCAGCAAATCTGACCCGTGCAGTTACCGCCATGCCACCAGCAGTGTTAGCATCCTTGGAAACGGGGCGAGGAATGTGCGATACTCTTTTCGTGGGTTCTGCGGCTTCACAGGGGTTGCCAAATGACTCGCCGCTGTCTCCGCGTGTTGTTGGTGTGGGCGGAAGCGAGCCAGAGGCAAAGTTGGGCGGCTCCTCGGTCAGCAGTGCCACGTTAAGCGGTGCCGGCGGTGGATTCTTGAGCGACTTTGCTGGCTGCAGGTCTGGTGACAACGGCGGACTCAGCGCCCCGAGCAGCACACTATGCTTGCTCCTCGCTGACAGCACGTCGTCGTAGTCCAGAATATAGTGGTTGATGTATCTTAGCAGTCGCTTTTCGCGGCCCACAATGTCGGTCTTTAGCACCGTTATTCTGTCGCCGTTAGCTTCAGCCCTCTCGTACGCCTTTTCCAGCGCTTGTTTCTGCGAAAGAATCCCCGTTCGCATGCTGCGTGCCTTTGTTATGTGTATCCAGTAGTTTGGGTCAATTGCCGGTGGTGTCCAGATGTACTCGTTGCTGCTGTCCTGGCTGTCCATTAGGCTGGCGACGGAGGAACTGTACGATGACGGCGAATGCGGGCTGGGCTCTCTGTGCGTCATAACCGCATAACCGCCGATAGTTGCTGCCATTGCTCTTCTCCACCTCCTTTTTTATCTTTTGCTGCTGTATCGCTTACTTTTTTGTTAAAGGAATAACAGACTTGTTTATCATAAAGAAAAGAAATTGTCGTCAAACTGTTTACAAATAGAAATATAAGGGCATATACACGCACATCAACATAAACATAAATATACTGGCGATGACTACATGAAACAGAATAGTGCAAAATGAAAGAATGATGAAGAGAAAAAGGAAAGGGGCTATGAACACAGCAATTTACAGCACAAATTTATTGTATCTCGGGTTCCTCCTTTTTTTCTTGTGGATTTTTGTTGCGCTGCCACGCTTTGTCAGCTGCCAGCTACTTTATCAGCAGTTCAAATGAAATGGATGAAAAAGCCGAGGAATAAACATTTGACGAGAAAATAAATACAAAGCCTATTTTCTCTTGTTTTATTTTTTGGAATCATGATGTACTTGAATTAGGATCGGCGATAGCACTATTGCTGCATCCGCATAATTTGGTGCAACTGGCAAAATCTCGAAAGAGCAAGCTAAAGAACCACACATTTTCCATGCTCCACGAGCTGCAAATCTTGAATCACTTTCCATCATTGCTGAAAGCAAGACGTTCGATGCACATGTGGTATACTTTTTTCGGTGATCGTCCAGCAGAAAGCCTGCTTTTTTTCCTTTCAGACCACATGCAACACAACGTCTCTTTTAGAAATGTGTTTGTACATCCTTGTGAACATGTGCTTTCCCACCCTCTAATTTGCTAATCCCACAAGATCCACCACCACCAACGCTCAAGAAGGTTATGCCCGTTGCCTGATCAGATGCGGATCCAACAGAACGGGCAATTGGGATCCATGAATCCATCATGAAATGCTACTGCTTTTCCCACAGGACAGGAACAAGTGTGATTTTGTTTTCTTTCTAGGAATCCGGCTGGTTAGCGATAACACAAACCTCGGTCTGTTCCATACGTTCTCGAGTCTGCTTTGTTTAAAGCATTCTTTGAGGAGAAATGAAGCGAATAGTAATAGTCCAACAAATTCAGGAACATAATTAGATTAGAAACAAATCAACGTATCTTCCATTCGATGCCGCATTTTCTTTTTAATTCTTGTTTGAAAAAGATGACACTTTTTCCTTTTACCAAAAGAAATGAGTTCATTCCCTTTCTAAAAACACACTACACGTCCTTTTGCAATGAACCCTTTTTACCCCCCTTTTTCGCATCCCTTACGTTGGTACATTGAAGGGGAGTAGGAATTATGGTCAGGCGCTTGTTTTTTGTTTTTTTTTTTGGCAATTTTGCTGCCTTTTTTTCATTTTTCATTTTCTGTTTCTCTTCTTTTTCGTTTTTCCGCATCTATTCTGGTCTATCGTTCAATTGTACATTCGTTTTCGTTCTCTTTTCCTTTTTCTACATCTTCTAACGCTTTTGTTGCCTATTACACACTATACCATAAAGACGACTAGGGAGGCCTGCCACTTTTAAAACTGCGACAGCAACAAGCATAAACGAGCGAAAAAGAGACCCAGCACGCTCAAATAGGAAAGCAAAAGGCTTACATACAAGCCACAGCCGTTGTTTATTATTTGACACGCAATACCAGCGGCCAAGTAGTCTAGGTGTGTGAGCGAGTGAAGAAGAAAGGAGGCTTTACACGTTCCTGTTGGTGGCTTGCTGAAGATAATAGCAACATAAACCAGCCTTAGACGTCCGTTATTTATAGACAAGGAAGGGAGCACTATCCCACGCGACCCGTTTTGGTGTTCTCTTTTGGAAAGGCGGATTGAATCAGAGCGGAGGAATAGTAGAAACAACAGAACGAAAGTAAAGGGGGGAGCTCTTGTTCACACTCCGCTGGAGCACAATATAAATGAACCAGTATGGAACGCAGACGGGCACTGTTGGGCCAGGAGGGCTGGGCGCACCCGTGCCCCAGGATCCCACATATCAGCAGTATCCGCCGATGAGCCACAACCAGCAAGGATTCCACGCCAGTTACGCCGCTGGGAGTGGCGGCATCGGCCAGCCAGTGCCGCCAGCGCCAATGCCACAGCAGCAGTCGTTTGGGCCGCCACCTTCTGTCGCTCCTGCGCCCTCCAGACCTCCTGCGGGATACACGCCGACGATTATGCCCGACCGCCCGAACACGGGTCCCGGCAGACTCAGCCGCCCTCCCACATCTGTGTCCCGAAGACGCTCCGACTCTCAGAACAACAACAACCACTATGGCCATCTAGTCTCCGAAGACCCGCTTGGCGATATTCCTTGCAGCGGCGCCGCCTGCAGTGCCTGCTGCAAATACAACACTATAGGCTGCATCCTCTGCTGCAATGGCTGGCTGCGACTCTGCGGTGGCGGAACCAGCATAAAGGATATTCTTGGAATGAAGTAATTATGCTCCAGCCCTTTTTTTACTCTTTCAAACAGTGAGTGTTAATTCCATCGTTCTTTTTATTTGGTTAGCTGATTGCCTAGTCTTGTACACTTTAATTTAATAATATATTAACAATACGTAAATTATAGACTCTACCCTGCCAGGTTAATATGTCGCAATAGTTGACGAATATGAGTTTCGCTTGACTGGGACAGCAATTTATTTTCTATTCTTGGTGACTTTTATTATTTTCCTGGTTTGCTAGCTTTATTTTGAATTAACTGCAGTGTGTATCCTATTAGCCAAATGTTGCCTATATTGCGACACTAATTTATCCAGAATATCTATATCAGCATCCAGCGACACATATATAAAGAGCAACAGTTTATCCACCGTTTCTCTTGTTTCCATTCCTTCCCTATCAATCGACATCCATTCATCAAATAGAGATCTGCATCTGCTAAAGATTGTACTGACCGGCCTTGACTAGAAATTAAAGAAATCAAAGTAGAAATTCACTGCAATAACAATACTGCATCAAGATGACAGACTTCAAATTTGATGTTTTTGAGGCAAACAAAACGAAACCTCGCCCTAGATTTTCCTATTCGTTCTCTGGAAGCGAATCTCTTAGTGCTGCAATTGGCACGCTTGATAATGCAAATAAAATTAAGAGTACCCAGTATTTTGCAGTTACCCCCGATGACAAACCTTTTCCTGCAACTTTGGACCAATACAGGAAAAAACATGGTGACCTTATTGTTCTAGTTCCAAACGAAATGAAAGGCAAGCTAAATGAACTAGCTAGATAGAAATAGCATTCTTAGAGGAAAGACATATTTAGAAATTGCAATATGAAAGAGAATATAGCATGGACAGATGTAGCCCTTGTTTTCTTAGAGATTTCAAGCATAGGGTATTAGAATTAAAATACCTTTAGATTCCTTATTCTAAAAATTAATATGGCAAAAAATAACTGCTAGATGCGTAAAAATGGTGTAATGGATAACTTTTAAAATGTATCTCTGTGTTGATATTGGTTTTCACTTGGACCAATTACCATCAGTAGCCGCAATCAGCAAGGGCCTTTTTCTCAATCTGTACACGCCTTCTCACACGCGTTTCTCCCATTGTCAAAAACCATTTTTTGTCTTTAAAAGTCAAACGCAAACCAAACATTTTTTTGCATTTCTGTTCTGGACATTTATCTATAAAAGGCTTCTTTTTCACTTTCCAATTTCCTCTGTGTTTCAATGCCTTGATTCCATTAAAAAGAAATCCGAAACTTGCAAGCGAACGAGAATAAAAATGAGGCCAATCACTCGTTGTCTACGTTTATCAGCGGCTGTTCGGAACAAGTGTATTGGAACAACAGCGTGTAGTAGTGGATATAGAGCCTACTCATCCGAGTCAGAAGGAGGGAGAGGAACAGGAAGAGAAAAGGCAAAAGAGTTCATAGAAAAGGCCCCAGCACCCTTTAAAGTGTTTGACCGCAATGCAAAACGCATGCAAAGGGATCGGGCAGCTTCACGTGTGCAGGATAGCAGAGAGGTCGATTACCTGCGAGACGAAGTAGCAGCAAGGGTGGCAGATCGGTTGTTGGACATTAAGCGAAGATACCACACGGTGGTGGAGATAGGTGCCGGGTGCGGACATCTGGCAAAATACGTGGACGACGATATGATGGACAGGCTTGTGATGTACGAGATGGCAAAGGTGCCGTTGGAACGGGATGCCGGTAAAGAGTACCAGGTTGATGTGCAGAGGCACCAGGGCGATGAGGAGTCGCTGGAGTTTGAGCCAGAGTCTGTTGATGCTGTGGTTAGCAGTCTGTCGATGCACTGGGTCAACGATCTTCCCGGCATGCTGATCCGGATCAGAAAGGCGCTGGTTCCGGATGGCGTGTTTATTGGGGCGATGATTGGCGGCGACAGCTTGTTTGAGCTTCGCACTTCTTTGCAGCTGGCCGATCTGGACAGAGACGGAGGTATTGCTGCGCGCGTGTCGCCGCTGACGAACACAAGAGACGTCGGCAGCCTACTCAACCGCGCAGGGCTGACGCTTTCCACCATCGACATCGATAACATTGTTGTGAACTACCCATCCATGCTGCATTTGGTTAGCGATATCAATGCGATGGGCGAAGGCAACGCGGTGGTGCAGCGACTGCCTTTAATTAAGCGCGACACATTGCTTGCGGCGTCCGCAATATACAAGGAGATGCACGGGAACGAGGATGGATCTGTTCCGGCAACGTTTCAGATCATTTATATGATTGGGTGGAAGCCTGACCCGTCGCAACCACAGCCGCTGCCACGTGGTTCGGGAGAGGTTTCTCTTGGCAACATGTTTGATTCAACTTCACACAAGCTGTGAGCAATTGTAGCCACGGCATAAAAATATTTTGTCTGTCCTTGTTTTCCATTCGTCCTGAGGAAACAAAATAGAAAACAAAGCTGGCAAAGTGTCTCAATTCCTTTTTTCGTGGTTGCAAAGTGTCCGATGACGAGGACAGAGGATTCAAAGCACCCTTGAAATAGTGCTTATGGAAAGCAGATCGTCCAGATCCCACCCATCTTGCGTTGCTTGCGTCATTGCCTGCGTGATCGACAACCAAATGTCTGGCATTGTTCATTTTAAAACACAATCGTCTGGCTCACGTGGTTCAACAAGGTCCAAAAAGCAAAAAAGAGTATTATATTTTGGTTGCATTGGCTCTTTTAATGTCAACCTTTTGTTGGAAAGCTCCTTTCCTTTGTGCAATTTTGCGTTGGTCTCTGCTAATGCACCTTCCAAGCATATTTCGCAGTTGGCCTGACTCTTTTTCATTTTATTATATTTTAAAAAGTCACCCCGAACAGGCATAAAAGAAAACAGAACCACTCTCACATGAGCATGATGTTTCAGGAAAAGCAGCTGCTTGTTTTCTTTTCGTTTTCTTGAGAATATGAAAAATAAAAACAACAACGGCAGGGTGCAAACAATACAAAGGGGCCATTTTATAATGTCGTTGGGGAAGTGCATCTGAACAGTAGTCACATGCATTAAAGCTGTTATCTTTCAAGTACCATGACACCACCGTGTCAAATGGGTCAGGGCAAGAGAAAAGAAGAGGAAGGGGGTCGGTCATTTGGAATTGGCAAATGCTTTACTTTATTTCTTAGTACTCATCATTCATTCACTCGTTTATCTTGTTTTGTTGCTAAGAGACACATAATATAATTCTGAATATTGATGGTTGTATTGTATGTTTTGCTTATTTCCATTACGTTTTTGCTCTTTTTGACCTGAAACCGTAAAGAAATATGAATAATGAAAAAAGGATATCTGTCTTCACGTGTTAGGTTCAAAGTATTACACGAATAATAAGAGCAATTGCAGTTGCATGGCACCGGATCTGTCCATAATAACATAATGCTACTGAACATGTCGGTGTTGTATAACAACAACGAAACAATGACTAAGAGGAGGAGGGATTGTATGTGTGTTTTAAAAAAAGGTGACTGGGGGATATTTGCTATAGCTGCTGCGCAACAAAAAGCAATTTTAATGGATGATGGCCAAAAAAATTCACTTTTCAATGTACAATATTCACAAGGAAATAACAAAGGTATAGCAATGTAACAAGGCAGTTTTGCAATGGAAAAAGTGTGGAGCAGGTCGCATGGTCTCTATCCTTTTTCTACAGCTTATGTTTAAATAAGAAAACTAAAAAGAAAAGAAATAGAGGCGTATTGAACAATAGAAATCAGCGTATTTTGTCTATAGTTTACGCAAAATATGTTTCTGATTCTAGAAATGTAATCGATTAGTAATAGCAGCAGCTTCCTGTATTTCGAGTGTTGCTTTCAAACAAGCGCACACAGCAAAACAAGACTAACGCTTGTATTTTTTGTAACTGCTGTAAAAGAAATACCAGTACTGCTTTTAAAACTAATGTACACAGTTCAGATAAGAAGATAAAAAGAGCAAAAGTGGCACAGCCATTGATAGAAATTGACGGAAACTGTTAAAGAAATGAAAACGCATGGCTGTAATCTTCTTTTTCTGTTTCTATCTTTTTCATCCATTTTTGTAACTCGGGGATGAATGTGAAAAAGGAAAATATACGGAAAACTGAAAGCTTGGAGGCGTGCAAAATTACATACAGAGGGGAATATGAAGGATATCCCAAAAAAGAACCGAGGCTATCATTCAATCTATGCGTTAGATATCATACATGTTGTTTTGGGATCGGGAGAAACGTATTTTAGTTCTGACATGGTTACAGTTCACAACGCATACGGTGATGGGAAGCCTAGGTACAAAACGGTTACAACTGTTTGATTGATTTCAACGCATAACAAACACATCCCACACAACACATCACCTTCCCCCCTTTTTTGCCATTCTAAAAATCCGAAGAAAGAGCCTTCTTACCCGAGTTGATAGGCGAGCTAAATCTGCTGCATTCACTACATCTCCACCATGATTCGTTGTTAGTAACCGTAGCTGCTAATTTGTTCAGGAGGGGAAAGCAATGGAGGCATAAAATGCGGCAGGTCGGGAACAATCGGTATGATCAGGCGCTGGAAAATGCGGTTGCATTACGACGACCACCGTTTTTCTGCAAAAATTAAAAAATAAACACCGCTGGTTGTTCACTGGGACACAGAAGAAAAAATGATGGTTCTAATTTCCTAGGTTGTTGTTTACAGTCTGGGCACAACGATACAATAATTCCTTCCACTTTCCATTGTTATCAAGATTGTTTGCAAACACCAGTGGAAATGCAACTGGCCATTTTATTATTATTATTTTTACAACCGAGCTTTACTTGTTCTTGCTCTTGTTCTTGGAGGAAGGGAGAGAAGAAGGCTGGCATGTCAGTGCTAAAGAGGAAAAACCTCTCCTTTTTTTTTTTAGTAAACAATGAGACACACATACGAAAAAAAGAAATAACAAGAGTAAATCACACGCTCATATCGGGTGGTGCTGTGTGGTGTGTGACACACAAGGTAGGCAAAGGTCGGGCATTCTGGCAGCTGGCATACACAATACAATAGGCAAAAAAGGGTAGGCACCAGGCTAAAGTGAATACAGAGTGTCAGAGCGCGAATCAGCCAAGCAGCCAACCAACCAGGCGGGGTGGGCGGATAGGGAAGTGTCCTACCTACCACCACCATTCCCACAAAAGAGAGTATTGGTACTACGCTATTCTCCTAAAAGAACCCCCAGACATCCCTTTGGAAGCAGACATGTGGTCTTTTTGGGCAGGGTGTTCAAAAGCGACAGCCTGCTCCGTTTGCAAGTGGAAGCAAGCATAAGCAAGCAGAAGCTGGATGCCAGTCACGCTGATGGTGATAAAGACGAAGGTAAAGATAGGACTGGCTATGCTGAGCTTGGGCCGAGGAATACAGCGACATTTGAAAGTGTGGTAAAATGCAAGCAAATATGCTCTTATAGATATCTATGCCGAGGTGCTGGTGCGATAAGCGGTGAAGAGATGATAGATTGCCAGGCTGATAGGAACCGGAGCATACAACAAACAGCAAAAAAAAAGCATCACCAGCCTGAAAGCAGGAGATTTGGTGCGGGGTGCCTTTTTGGGCGTTTCTGAGTTGTTATGCTTGGGAATATCAAACATGCCATCTGCAATATCATGTTCGCACAGCAGCAACAGCAGAAAAACGAAAAAAGCGAAAGATGAAAAAAAAGTGCGGAGTAAGAAATACACTCATGAGAGGGGGTGTGGATGGCCCTGTTACTGGCGGTAAGACCAGCCCCCCACCCCTATCTCTTCTTTTTCCTCGTGGCTCTTTTTTTGTCTTATTTTACTCTTCCTCGTTCAGCAGTTAAGACGAGCCAAGAGAGGGGAGGCTGAGCTGCTTTTTTTTCTTTTCCTATGCGCCAATGCGTGGCAGGAGGGGAGGAGGCGTACACGCGTTCTGCGATTTTTTTAGCTGGCAAGGTGAACAACAAAAAAAAGAAGGCAAAGCAGAAGGAGCGTTTGTTCTTTCTGCGGGGAGGGAAAAAAGAAAGGTGGTGGGACTCAGCATCCAACTTTTTCATATATATATCCCCGACCTTCTTTCTCCACTTTCCATGCTATTATTTCTCTTTTTCTGCTCGCCAGTGTACTTTTTTTATTCCTTCTCTATTTCTGGCAGTCTCGCACTTTAAACAAAAATTGTTTCTTAGCGATTCCTATTCCACTCTCTTGTATAGCCTATTACCACCGTCGCTGTTATTTTCTTTCTTTTTCTCCCATTTTCACTATTCTCGTGCACTTGTATAACCACCGCCATATTGCCATCTTGTTGCACCATGGGCAACGGAATGTATTTCAACATGGAGGCATACTCCACCCAGCCTTCCGAGGAAGAGCGGCTCTGTCTGGAGAGCAGAAAGGCTCTAAAGTATCTCAAGGACGCACACCGCCGTCTTGTCGTTATGATGAAGAAGCTGGCCCACCACAAGTAAGTAGCATGTCATTTCCCAATCTGGAATCTGCAAAGCCAAGGTTTCCAGCCACCAACTGCCGTTTTCCCATTTTGCCATCCCGGGCGGAGGTGCCGATCACTGTGCCACAGCCATTGCATCTCATATTCCCTTTTGTTGTTATTTATGTAAAAACAAGATCTTGTCGATGAACAGCAAGCCCAGATAAGAGAGGGGGAGAGGTTTTGCACATCCTCTCGCTCCTCGTGCATGTTGGAAAATCCAAAATTCTCATTTACATTTGTGCCAACAAATTCCTTTATGCTTTGCAAAAACTCCGATTGCTTTTTGTATGCAAAGATGAGTCTGTTCTCGTTACTTTCCCCTCCGCTCTCCTTTTTGCGTAAAGGGCGAGGTACATTGCCAGGAGTAATAAAAGAAAACATTCAAGGCCTGGTGCGTGCTTTTTGTGTGCGGGGGGGGGGAAGAGATGGAGCGATATTTGCGACAAAGGAGGGAAAAAAGGACTTCTTGTTACTGCTGGAAATAATTCCTATTGCACGCATAAACAGTTATTCTCTTTTTCTCCACGCCAACTGCTTTTCTTGGTATTCGCTTTCTGGCTGGACACCGCTCCACGCGTGGTTGTGTTCAATTCTACTGCGCTGCTCTTCCTTCTTTGCTTCGCTTCTCTCCCACGCGCGTGTGTTTTGACTGCTGCCTATTTTTATTTCCTCCCATTGTATGGCCGACGGTGCATGCAGAGTTTGTTCTGTCTTGCATCGGGCCTGGCAGAAAAAAAAAACCCAATCCCCCTTTGTTCTTGAGCGGATGGCGATTTCTCTGATATTGCCTGTTCGGGCCTTTCTCGCCTTTGTTCCTCCCCTCCCCTCCAATTGAACGCAATACAAGCCATGCGACAGCAGAAGAAGCCCCTACACTCTTTGATTATTGCATGCGGTGCCACACATCCAGCTGGCCCCTCTATTCTACTCGTCTGGCCTCTTGCAGGACCATACATCCTATTCTATCCTGTGTGCCCCTTTCATCTGCTCTAGGCCTTCTTCTCTTTCTGAGGTGTTTGCGGAGCTTGTGTGATCACTACAACATCAGCATCAGCAGTAGCCGCAGCAACAGCTGTTCTGGCGCCGCCGCCGCTGTGGTCACCGGCACATGCCAACTTCCTCCTTAGCTCTATAAAATAGACTTTTGAAGCCAGAAGAGGCACACATGTCCACCAAGCCAAAGTCAGCTATTGGAACAGAAGCGCTTGGGATCTCCCCAGCTTTTCTTCACTCACTCACCAACCGTCGCGTCCCATGGGACGACCTGCATCGCATTGCAACAAAAAGAAAGGAATAAGCTGGCCATATGCCAGCGTCTGTTCTGAGCCCACGTGTCTATCCTGCGTATCGTCATCTGCTTCCTCTTTATGCCTTTTTTTCTGCCAAGGTCCACTTTCCAGCCTTGTTCCTTTTCTCCTCCCTGCCACATACATACCTTCAAAGAGCGAAGAGCTTGGGTGTCCTCTGTGTCAATTGCTATTCTGGCCGAGTGCTCTTTGACAAACAATGGTGTTGATGGCCATACCCACGTGTCCTCTGGAATGGAAAGAAGGAAAAAAAGGGGGGGACTGCTTTCCATTTTACAACCAAGGCGTGCTTTAAGATAAGCCCTATTATTCAGCTGATGTGTCGAGATTGAAGAGTGATGGCTGACTGGGAATGCTCTATTGTTTTTTCTGTTTTTAATTTCCCAGGCACTAATATTAAAACTGTCCACATGTATGTAATACTACCTGTCATTTGATTCACGTCTTGTAGAAGAAATCCACTTGGCGGAGCCATGTGCAAGGAGCTAGAGACTAAAATCTACCAGCAGTCGCTCCTGCTTAGACGCTTCCACAGCGAACTCACCAGCATGGTTGACGAATACAACCGCATGTGCGAGGAGTCTGACTCTACACAGTCGACGCTGAACCAGCCGACCTCTTCACAAGCCGACTGGGAGGAGGTGATTGAAATGGCCAAGCTGCCTGTTGAGGATGTTATTTCACGGCCGTGTCTTATGGGCGGCCACCACAGCGGCAGTAGCCACAACGGTGGCAGCGGCAGTAACTGTGACTCGTTCTTCAGGACAATCTATCAATCGCCGCTGTCTGACACTACTGCCACAGGGTCGGCCGATCAAGCGGTTGGCACAAAGAGCACAGCTGCAGGCGCTTCGCCGGCCGCACCACCACCAACTGCTGTTGGCAGCAATGGAAGTGGTATTGATGGCAGGGCCTACAACGTTCCTCTGCGCAGAAGCCCACAGAAAACGTTTCCTTGCCAGATGACTCCCCCGATGGAGGAGGTTGCTGAGCTCCGCCAGCGGCTGAGGGAGCTGGAGCAGTCGCCCCTATTCACTTCATCGCAGCTCATCAAAAGAAGCCACTCGGATGGCATTTCTCCATCAATGCTCGTCCCTTCTCACAACAGCAGCAGAGTCAAATTGCCACAACATCAGCAAAAGGAACAGCAAAAACAAAGCAACCATCTATTGCAGCTACGCTGTCCGCAGACACAGCCATCAAGCCGCCCACTCTATTCTCTCCCGTAACCTTGCAAATCCAACATGGTTTTTTTTGCTGCATATATCTAGTGAAAAGAAGAGGGACCACATCCATCGTTGTATATTATCCTCCATATCCCCCTCTCTCCCTTGTTTGGGTCTCTCTTCTTTTCTGTATTTGTAAGTTAGCTAGATGTTAGCCATGGGCTAAATGATAGAGGGATGGTTTTCATCCACCAAACATTGTTTACCGCCTTTGCATTTATTTGGATTCCCACCCATGTTACACCCACCACAAACCCCACACGTTTCTTTTTTTGTCCTTGTATCTTTTATTCTATCTACTGACGCCGATTATCGCTTTTGCTATCATCATTCTCCCCCTTTTTCCGCAATAAGGATAGTGTAGTTTTCCTCTTCTATTTCCGCATACGTTTCTTTTACCATTTTCTATTCTATTCTAGTGTTAGTTTTATTAACAATTCTTAATCTGTACTTTTCGTATTATTTGTTACAAGGTGGGACATCAGCTACATGCAGTTTATTTTGATTGTAAGATTTTTTTGCCAACATTATGGATTTGCTTTAAAATCTTAGCAAACTTATTTGAAAAGTAGTCTGCAAGGAAAATTATCAACACTTTTAAAATAGACGGTAATGACAACGGTACACGGGAATCAAGGACTTTCAAGATTTTATTTTATTTTTTTTTCAAAAAATTTGATTTATTATCAATTGGGTATGCTGAGTCTACATCCAGAGCCCCAGCTTTTTGCCGATTAGAATCATACTAATAAACAAAAGGTTTATGAAAAGGAGACGCAGTGATGGCAGTTTGGACCGCCTGCGTTGAAAGTGTGTTCTCGGAGAGACTGTAAAGCAACGTGTTGAAAAGAAGATAAGGCAATGGTCAACTTGTCCGGTTGGCTGGCT
>JANBTT010000074.1:0-78573 GCA_027578915.1 Coemansia sp. RSA 1200 | reverse complement strand
ATCAGTGCTGTAATGTTGTGTCTCTCCAGAGAAAGGGGGATCTTAATATGACGAAGCGCAGACTTGGAGTTGTTTAAAGTGTTTATTCTAATAGGCTGAACACTGGTAAACTCCTTATTGATTGCTGAGGGGCAGTCGCCTGTACACTGCTCCCTCAGAAGGCTTTTCCCGCCTCTGAATCTGAATTATCCTCCCCAGATGAAAAATTGCTAGGCTTAGCCAGCTTGGCTGCTCTGGCCTTGACAGACTTTAATATATATATTAATAGTAAGTAAATGGCATCTTGAAAATAGCTCCAGAAAACTCCATCATAATAATGTGGGTAAAGGAATGTCTATAATTGTATATGTTGTCAGTGTTGCCCAGAAACAATATGGCTTGCACTCTTGCAGTCATGCATTGTGCATAGCGTCACTATTGTTCACTATAAACTGACAACCCCAATCTTATACATCACTATCCATTTAACAAAAGGCTCAACTGCTCATCAACACTAAGGATAACTTTTAGGATGTTATGATTTTATTGAAGGCTAGAATTGTTATTATCAAGTTCCACTAAACAGAACAAGAAGGAAAATGAGAGAGATTGAAAAATTACTACAAGCATGTGGTTGTGATCAATAAATTCGGATCCATAACTTACTTTCAAGCATGACCAGTAACTACAATTATTGAAGCGCCAATAGCTCAGAACGGCTACATGTAACATAATACATTTATAAATATAATATAAATTATTAAATTTTAACCAAAGATGCAAGAAATGCATTCCACAAATCATCAGAATGATTGTTACGCCAAACAAATTCAGCAAGAAGGCCATCAATAAACTTCTTGTTGCGGTGTCTTGGCAAGATACGCTGTTTGGCACTTGCCAAAATATCTTTAATAGTGTTTGTGTGAACACCAGTCTCTGGGTTCTCAAAGTTTATGAAATGGTTAATCGATTCGTGTTGAACATCTACCCTATTATCAGCATGAAGATATTCTCGCCAGAGATCAGTGTACACAATCGAGCCAGGAGCAATATGTTTTTTAAGGATCTCGGCAAGTGTTGGTGCTGAACGACTATCAATAGCAACCATAAAAACTTTTTGTTCAGAGGTTTTTTCCACTCCACCAACAACCCAAGTCTCTTCAATGCAATCATCCCCCTTGCGGTGCTTTCGTGTCCCAAACTTTAGTTCATCAACTTCAACAATTACACCTTCACCTCCAATAATGCTGTCCTTATCTTTCATTGTGACAGAAACAAGTTCACGACATAACTGAAGGAAGGCTGTGATAGTTGCAGACGAGTGGCTAGTCTGCTTGAGTATATCTGTGTGGCTTTGACCAGACAACCACTTGTAGGCAATATGGAGAAAGGTATTGCATTTCAAATGTTTTCTAGCAAAAACCGAATCGGAAAACACAGATATTTTATTCTTGCAGCCTCGTCTATTGCAATGCCATATTCCAGGAGCGGAAGGATAGCGACTAAAGGTCCCAATATTACAAACTTGACATTTATTACACGGTTTCAGAATGTCATTTGAAAGTAGAAACTTAATCGCTGCTTCTTCCGTTGCAAATAGTTCCTCCAAGTCCTGTTCCGAAGGAAGTGCCTGTGTATGTTGATCGCTGTGGGTGTTGCTTTCCATGATAGGTATGAAGTAAAGGTAAATGAAGGAATTAGCGTTAAGAAAGGGTTGAAAAAGCCATAGAAAAGCAAAGAAGAAAGAAGTGGTAAAGCTAAAATGGGTTTGGGCCAACATTTAGTGTAAACGAGCACCATTCCGATTGGGTACAGGGGACCCAATAGTTTTTTGTTTCATGTGATAAATTAAAAATGATTGATTAATTAAACTGCAAACTGGGAAGGTTAACCTGGTTTTGGAGCGGTAAATAATAATGTACTCAGCACTTATTTCCTCTTTAACATGTATGTAGTCTTTCAACAACGTTATAGTTTATTTTCAAAGTAGAAATCTTGATAAAATGCATAGCTTCTCTTTACACTTATTACATTTAATATTCACATTCTGCAGGCACGAACAGCTTTGCAATGATCCCTTTCAAACGTATTCTTTTCACCTTTCTTGTCAATTTGTTCAAGTAACTAAAGAATGATGTGTATATTGATAGCTACTTGAATGTATTGTTCATTTTTAAACCAAGGCTTTTCAACAGTATAAGATAAACCTTATGAATGCAAAGTAAACTTTTATAGATAGGGAGATAATTGAACTGCACTCGGTTCAAATCAAATTATAAGCTAATAGGTTAAAATAAAGTCGTTTGCTTTTTTCAATGCTAACCATATTTAATTGAAAATAAATGCATAAGCAGTCTATTAGAATACAAACGGGCTCTGATGCATATATTTGATGAAACAGTATATTATTCAATACTTCAAGCAAGTGTGGATATGGTGCCTACTTTTAATATTAGTCAACTATCTGAATATCGTGCCGACATGTTATTTTTTGTTTTTTTCGTGGCTAGATAGCTTTCCAAACTAATATAAATTCTAATAAAGGCAGTAAAGGAAGTAACTTCGGATGATATGTACGCCATAAAGTTCAGCAAGTAAACCCCGTAATAATGGACATGTTAATAGCTGCATTGGCTTACATGCGTGTTCTGATAAACAGAGAAAGTGTACAAGTTTGCACATTCTGTTCGTATATCAATCTAAAATTGCAATATTATTTCATCCTGAACTGAATAACGTGTACACTTGTCTGTTTATGTTGACAAACTCTCGTATGCTTATACAGTCATGTGTACTTCAAATTATTAACATTCAGAAGCTTGTACTACCACTCCGCCGGTCTTTTATTGTCTGTATTCTTGGAAATGTCGCATCCAATTCAATATATTACTAGAACATGGCAGCCGTTTCAGCTACACACTTTCAATTCTTTCTTGGATATCAACTACTTTGCAGGTTTTCTAACAATTGTTATAATAGTGGTTATTATATGGCGTGTTGTCTTTGCCCTGTTTGTTTCGCCATTGCGCAATGTTCCCGGGTCATTTATATCTAGAGTTACGGCCAAGAGAGGAGAGTTTTACACAGTATGTGGAAACATGTCAAAACTCGGGCATGAGGATTTTGAAAAGTATGGAGATGTATTTGTCCTACTTCCAAACGCGGTGAGTATCAGCAACCCAGAGGATATAAAGATGTTGCTGGGAAATGCTAGCGTAGCAAAGGCATCCTACTACAAGATACTTCGATTTACAGGCATTGACAACACTGTAAGCACACGAGATATGGAGTTGGCACAGATCCGACATCGACAGATTGCACCATATTTCAAGTATCCATACCTTACAAAGATGGAAAACACAATAATGGAATGTGGAATTGGTACAATCAGACAAAAGTGGAATCGACTTTTAGAGAACAGTAGCGAGGGAGTTGTAGAAGTCAATTATTGCAATGACATCTTGTTTGCATCATTTAATATCATCGGAACACTTGTATTTGGACGGCAGATTGAAGAGCTTTCCAACAACGATACAGCAACAGCCCAGTGGATTGATTCTACAGTGACCTACCTTGGTATTCGCTCAATGGTGCACCTTCTCCCGCGGTTTCCATTTGCATACTTTCTAAGGCCATGGGAAAACCATTATGAGAAACTCAGCGCATACATAAACGGCTCAATTGCTTGCCGAAGAGACTATATGAAGAACATGACCAGGAAAGGATGTGATGACAATAAACCAGCAGACCTATTGCAAGCATTTATTGATGCAGAGGATCCAGAGTCTAATGTTCGAATGAGCCATGAGCAAATCCATGCAGAATGCATGCTGATGATGCTTGCTGGGTCGGATACTACTGCACACACGATGACGTGGACGTTGCACTTGCTGCTCCTCTATCCTCAGCACTATAGGCGGGCAGTAGCCGAGGTTCGCTCTCAGTTTAGCCAGGACTGTGTTATTCAGTACAATGATTGCAGAGAAAAGCTTCCGTTTGTGGAGGCCTGCATTTGCGAGTCCTTACGGCTGGTACCAGTCACAGGCGGGCTGTTGCCGCGCGTTTCTCCGAAAGGTGGGATTGTAATACAAGGCCATTATTTGCCGGAAGATACCTTAATCTTTGTCAACATGGCTGTAGCAAACCACCATAGCAGATACTGGGACAGACCACAGACATTCGATCCGCTCCGCTTTTTCAACAACAGCGAGGCAAAGCATAATCTCTTGACATTCAGTCATGGAAGGCGCACATGCCCTGGGCGTCAGTTGGGATGGTGGGAGATGCTGACTATTCTTGCAAATGTTTTCAAGGACTATGACTTGCGACTGCCATCCGACTATGAACATCTTGGTCCTGCTGTGCTTGACAAGAATGGAAACCCAAAGTTGATGAATGCACGCCAGTACATTGTTGTCAAGCCAGCAGATCCAATCCGGGACTGCCGCGTTGTAATATCCAGAGCGTCCACACGACCTTTTTCAACCAAAGAACACTAGTAGTCAAAGAACACTAGTAGTCTATCGGAGGAATTTGATATAATAGGGTTTTCATTGTGTTATAGCTTGAGCTTGTATAAAAAATAATAACAAGTCTAGCACAACAGTCTGATTTATTACCAAAAGAGAAGCAAAAAAACAAGACAAGAAGACACAACTACGTCCATGTACTGAGTCTCTCCTTTAGCACAGACGTTCCGCAAACAGGAGCCCGCAGACAAAGGCCTTAGTTGTCAGCAATGGTGACCTCAACCTCAACTCCAGGCTCAATAGCAATGGTGGTGAGCTGCTTGACAATCTCCGAGGGAGAGTACAGGTCAACAAGACGCTTGTGAATCTTCATCTCAAAGCGATCCCAGGTCTTGGAGCCCTCGCCGTTAGGGGTCTTGCGAGTGGTGATGTTCAGGCGCTTGGTGGGCAGACGGACCGGGCCCTTAACCTTGAGCTGCTTGTCCCTGGCGCGGAGAATAAGATCCGTGCACACCTTCTCCAGGCTCTTGACGTTGAGCGAGGTAAGGGTGATGCGGATGCGGTGAATCTGGACCTCAGCGGACTCCTGATAACCGGCCTTCTTAGCGACTTGAGACATGTTGAAGAGCGAAAAGTGTTTTAAGCGGGTTTTGAGGCGCGTTCAAAAAAGCTGATTGGGGCAATAAAAGAAATGTCTCAGCGGTGACCAAGATTCGCGGCGATTTTGCAACGAAAGCTAGTGAAAATGAGGAAAATAGAATTTGTACCTTTTGGATGAACAAAACGAAAGAGAGAACATGGACAGAGTTGTTGGTGTGTTGCTTGAGCTGTTAGCAATAGCATCGAAAAAATTGCTGGATGCCAGATTAGCCTTTGCACTAATATGCCAATCAATCATCCAATTGGCTCAAAGCAAGTAAAAAATCAACAATATGCATACCCTAAACATATCACGTGAGCGGCATGGCGATTAAAAAGAAACGCTGTTTATTGTGAGTGAGTATGGAGCAATGGTCCTGCTGGTGTGGCAGGCAAGCGAATTACACAGATAAAGGAATGCATCGAGCGAAAAGCAAAACAAGAGGAAAAGCCACACTACGAGAGCGCAGGCAAACGGAAGACCATTGTTGTGATATTGTCTGTGCTCTCGTTCGAAAGAGCATAGTTCAGGAGCGTCTGGCTGGCTTGCAGCGGATCTTGAGTGTCACGCACAAGATCAATGGCCTCCTGGTCCGAGCAGACATCCCATAGACCATCGCAGGCCAGAACAAGCAGGTCGTCCTCGCTATTCAGTCCCATCTCCGTTGTGTACGGATTCCCAACCACATACTGCTTGAGGCTCGAGTCTCCAAGCGCACGCGTTACAGCCAGAACGCCGTTGACTCGCCCATTAAACACGTAGCCACCGGATTCGAAGATGCGCTCAACCTCGTGCGCATCGTCGCCCTTGTGGTCATATGTGAGTCTGGCTGCGGTTCCTCCCCGACTCACAACCGCACGGGCATCGCCCACATTGGCACAAAAAAGTGTCCGTTTGCGCTCAATGCCGCTGTCTGTTGCAATCTCCTGCACCTGCAAAAACGCTACCACCGCTGTGCAGCCCGAGCTTGTTTTCACGTCATCGGCTAACCGTCGATCTGCCTCAACAAATACCTTGTTGAAGAGGTCAGGAATAGGCAGATTGGGGGTTTTGTGCTTCAGCTCAAGGAATATACTGGCAAAGTTCTCG
This sequence comes from Coemansia sp. RSA 1200, assembly GCA_027578915.1. Classification (NCBI taxonomy): domain Eukaryota; kingdom Fungi; phylum Kickxellomycota; class Kickxellomycetes; order Kickxellales; family Kickxellaceae; genus Coemansia; species Coemansia sp. RSA 1200. The sequence continues at coordinate 72,396 of JANBTT010000074.1, read as the reverse complement.
CTACACCACTGCGCAGCTTGTTTTCCAGCATGTCCGTCAAATATAGCCATAAGACATTGGCCTTTGACATCGTCAAAGTCGTAGTTGTAAAAGTGGGCGTCTTCCATTGTTCGTCGGTAGCGCCTGTTTTTCGACGATGATACGCCAATATGTGCACAGGACGAATTGTCAGTATCGGTCTTTACTGGAGCATCGCTGGCAACTTCCTGCACTAGCGAGGCCACACCTTCCAGAGTATCTTGTGCCGACAGTTGCTTTTGAATTTGCTGTCCAGCAGCGTCCAGCACTGCAGGTGAAAGATTCGACAAAAGCTTTGAGCGAAGGCTGGTGTCGGCGTCTTTGCTTGCATCCTCTGTATCTATTGGCGGTGGAATCGAGCTGCGTTGCAGCCTTGGACGCGGCTGAATAGCGTTGGCGCCTGCAAAGGTAGCTGTGCTTGACATGGGGCTAGTAGGAAGCTCATCCATAGGGCTTTCGCCATCGCCAACTGGTATTGGGAATGTGATATTGTTACCGTCGTTAAGTGTAGTCATAATATCGGTCAACTCGGTTGCTGATTTTTCTGCCTGTGCTTTAGCAGAGTTTGGTGGACTGGCTGAGATTTTATCAGAGCAAGAATCCGCTTTTGCCGCCGAGCAATTAGATGCTGCTTCCGAGGAGGGCTCCTTCGCTTTGTCTGTGCTGTCTGCCATTTGGTAGAAAAGCGGAGGTTCGGATTGAAAGACGGTTGTCGTGTTATATAAACGCAAGGCAAATGAATTATAAGAATGTATGCTCAACGTGTTCGCTAATGTTAAAGAGCAGGAGAAGAATGTGCACGAATGCAGTCCAAACAAAAAGAAAGGGGAGATAAAGGAGAGGGTTATGAGTGAATAGAGAATATCGAACCAGTCAGTTAAAAGCAATTTGGTGGTAAAAGAAACAGAGAAAAAGAAAAAAGCAGAAAGAAGGAAGGAAAGAAAGAAAAGTCGTGGTGTTCGAAAAGAAAAAAGGGGTGACTGAATCGGGGAGAAAGGAACCAAGTGATATTCATGGAACCTGGGGGGTTTGACTTTAAAGTCATGGTGGGATTCAGCCTTTTGCGATCGACGGCTTTCTTTGATTCTTTCTTTTCTTTGTAGTTTTTTTCTGTTACTCGCTCGCAGCACTTTAATTTATTGGCTTTATCGTGTCTCTGCTCCCGACTTTTGTAGCTGAAATGGTACCAAAGAAGCTTGTAATGCGCCAGGATTTGGAGTCCTTGGTTGAGCAGCACGACACATTCTTGTTCGACTGCGACGGTGTTATCTGGAATGGAAAGCATGCAATTAAGAACGTGTCTGCAGCGCTGGATATGCTGCGTAAGCGTGGAAAGCGGCTTATCTTTGTCACGAACAACAGCGCGACATCGCGCAAAGATTACGTGGCAAAGTTCGCGAGATATGGGATCCAGACGTCTACAGATGAAATCTTTAGCTCAGCCTATGCAACAGCCGTCTACCTACACGACGTTGTTCGGTTCAGCAGCGACAAGAAGGCGTATGTTATTGGAGGCAGCGGAATCCACCACGAGCTTGCCGAGGTTGGCATATCGACGCTTGGCAGCGACGACACAGCCTCAATTAACCTCGACATGCTGGCTGACATCCACCCGAGCCCAGATGTTGGTGCTGTTGTCTTTGGAATTGACTATGAGATCTCCTACCGAAAGCTTGCCTGTGCGCACACGCATCTCACCCAGAACCCCGACTGCTTGTTTATAGCGACAAACAACGATCGCACGCTGCCTGGAGGCAAGTACATGTTTCCTGGCTGTGGGTCGCTTCTCAGCGCACTTGAGCACTCCACGCAAAAGTCCCCGCTTGTCATGGGGAAGCCCAACAAGCCGATGCTTGACTGCGTGATGCAAAAGTTCCATCTGGATCCTGCTCGTACGTGCATGGTAGGCGACCGTTTGGACACTGACATTCTGTTTGGCATAAGTGGCGGACTCAGCACACTGTGCGTGCTCACTGGTGTTGCGGCTGAATCAGATATCCTCTCGCCTACGTCACCCCAAACAACCTACTACATCCAAAGCATCGGCGATCTAGCTGTGCTGGACTAGCAGTAGTAACAGACGCAGCTGAGCTGCAAAACAAGTAATAGATATCCTTTCTGAAGCTAAATAAACTGTTTTATGCAGTCTTGTTATCCAATATCAATATGTTGGAGACTTATCGGTATATAATTACTTTACATTTGGTTTGAAAGTGGCACAAGCGCAAAACCGACACTCGCCGGCTTATCCGGGGGCAGAGCCAAATTCAGCGCCTTGCAAAAGATACGGATACAGACGGCTGATCCTCACGCACCGCCCACTGATTCCCTACTGCAGATCTTGCAACGCCAGCATGTGCTTCGGATTCGTACTCGATAAAGGCAACATCTGGCTTAACAGCTACCCATCGAACCTCAACAAAGCCTGGATAAGCAGAAAATGCAGCTTCGATTTCAGGAGCTCCAACATTGGATGGCAGGCCATGCAAGAAAAGAATCTTGTTTGGCAATTCTGGCTCAAGTGCTGCTGCTGCCGCCGCTTCTGCCTGGTTAGAAGCGGCTTGCGCAGCCTTTTCCTGATAATCCCGTTCACGTTTTTCTTTCTCAGCAACGCGCTTCCTTTTGTGCTCGTCAACATCACCGCCTTCCTCAGCAACCGTTGCATCCGATGTTATGCGCGAGAATTCTATAAACATTGGCTTGTCAAAAAGGACGAACCCTTGTACCTCGCGATGCGCCTTGATAGCGTCATCCATATTGCTGAAAATGATAAATGCCTGTCCACGCATTCGAATGCTATGGCGCGCACGTACTTCAACCACTTTGCCATATGTTTCAAACAGTGTCCTTAGCGCCTTAGTCAGGATGGGTATTCTAACCTTTTCACGTAGATTGCGGATATAGAGTGTCCTTGACGGCACAGTGCACGGTGGGCGGTTAGGGTGCCGTATCCTCGGCATCTTCATCGGCGGAATTCCATACGGCGCAAATCTGGGTGCAGACATAGGCTGGGGGTATGAAGGCAGACGCATCCCCATCTGGTTGCCTGCAAACATCTGCTGTGGAGGGGCCACGCCCAATGTCTGGGAATGAACAAACGACTGTGGGGGCGGTGGAGGCAGTGATGCTGCTGACGCCCGGTTGTTATGCTGCTGCTGGTGGTTATCTTGGTCGGGGTGGGTGAAAGACATGGTTTTTTGTTCCTGTGGTAGCTGGTGCCACTTTGAAGTGAATTTTGCTATGTAGCTACACGTCTAGTACAGAGCAGGTATGATATAATTAATTATAGGCAAGCACAGTGACGATTTATTGTGCACAAGGAGAAAGAAAGACGATCTGGCTAGCTCTTTTCAGGCAGTTTCGTTTTTTTGGCCGCTGGCAGGCGGGTGTGTTTCATTTTTAGTGGTGTACAATAATTCTGTAGAACTGTGTATTATTAGTTTATATCACGTGAGATAGTCATACAAAAAAAGAGCAAAAATGGATCTAATACACTTCCAAAATGTAGCGCTCCTTTTCCTTAAGCTCTTCAATCACCTTGTTGGCCTCGTTAGGTCTGATGCTGCCAAACTCGGTGAATGCGGCAACCATTGCATCTTTGACATCGCCAGTGGGCCAGGTTGGTCCACAGAGATAGAAGGAACCATTCTCAGAGAGGATGTGCGACGAAAGCATTTCAGAGTCCTCGCGCATGCGATGCTGGATATACACCTTGTTCTTTTGGTCGCGCGAAAATGCAAGGCGTAGGTTGGTCAGTAGGCCGTCGGCATGGTAGGCCTCAAACTCTTCACCATAGAGGTACTCCATAGCACGATGGCGCGATCCAAAGTAGAGAGTCATTGGACCAACATCTGCACCCTCGAGTTTGCGCACGGCGCGCTCCTCGATAAATGCGCGGAACGGCGCCATTCCAGTGCCCAGACCAGCCATAATGACTGGCTGGCTATCAAGCGGTGGCAGCTTCATGACAGATGGCTTGACGCTGACAACAACCTCATCGCCAATGCTAAGAGAGTTGAGGAAGCGAGTGCACTGGCCTGTGCGCAGCTGGCCCTTGCTGTCCTTCCACTCAACGGTGACAACACATAGGTGAACACTGCCTGGATGCATCCTTGCAGACGATGCAATCGAATAGTGGCGAGGCTTGATCGGTGCAATCAGGTCAACCAGATGAAGAATCGATGGATGCGCAGACGCAAACTCTAAAAGAAGATCGGCATATGTGACTGTATCTGCAACACGGTCTTTGAATTCGATAGAGCCATCGCCCGTCGTTAGCCAGCGGAGCTTTTCAGCCTCATCTGCGTTGGTAGCAAAGTCGGCCAGTGCAGAGTAGAACTTTTTGCTTGGGCGTCCAAACAAGTCCAGGGCATGTACAAGCCATGAATGCACAGAGCGGGTCTGGCATTGGCCGTCCTTGACTGCAGTCACGAACTCACTGCCGTCGAGGCCATAGGCTTTGCAGAACTCGTCCACTTGGGCAGAATCATTATATCCATAAACACCCAATGCATCGCCGATCTCATAAGTGAGATCCGTGCCTCGCGTATCAAACTCAATGTGAATAATGTTGCGGTCGTAGGTGCTTGGAGTCATGCGACGCAAGGCAGAAACCTTGATCGCAAAGGTATGCTCTCCAGGACGAGAAACAACCTGCGTGGCATATGCCTCTGGGAATGCAATGCGCTGCGCAACAGCAATGGCACTGTCGTAAGTAGCAGTGGGGTCCAAGACAACTGTTGCATTTGCGCAATCGTCCTGCTTGTCAGGCGTAGAGCTGGTAGCTCGTGGCAACCCTTCCTGCTGTGGATCAGCAGATGTTTGATCTGGCACATCAAGCCCTAGGGCCTGGTATGCTGCATCGACAGCTGCTTGTCCATTGGCACCGTATATGTTCTTGTTGACGATCTGGAATGTCGTTGGTGTCTGTTTGCCGATGAAAACGCTTGCGGAAACCTCTGCGAAAAACGGATCCGACAGGGATTCCATGCCGCTCGTGTTGCCAAGCACAGTGAGCTGCCTTGCCGATGCTGGAAGACTGTCAATAAAGCCATCCGCGCTCCAGGGACGAAGCACACGAACATTCAACACGCCTGCTGGGCGCTGTTTCAGAATCGAAGGCAGCTCCTGCTGCAGTGTACTCGCAGTCTGTCCCAAAGACACAAAGACAGACTCTGCATCGGTGCTGCCGCTGTACTCGAATGCGCGGTATGTGCGTCCAAAGACATTTCTGAATTCAACAAACGCCTGGCTGATAGCAGTAGCACGAGATGCAGGGTCATCGCTTTTGGCAGCTGCTGCAACAACAGCTTCGACATACCGAGCGGCTTGCGAATAGCTGGACATGCGAACGGTGACTGTCGCAGTGGACTCGGCTGATCCGTTTGTCAGATGAACAACTGGGGTCTTGGCTGCCTGTGCAACGGCATGTGCAACAAGCGCCATGTCGTGCGCCTCTTGGGCAGTTGACGAGGCAACAAAGACGGCGTTTGTTTGCAGCGCCAGAAATGCGTCCGCAAAGTCTGACTGAGCAGCATCAAACTCGTCGAGCGACTGAGCAGATGCATGGATAACAAGCGGCAGGTTCTGAGAAACAAGCTGGGAGATCACTGGCATCATGTACGGCAACGACACGGCAGAAGCAATGGCAGAGACCTTTGATCCCGAAGACAATGCGCCCCAGAGGGCGTGGCCGGCACCGCTGCGCGTCTCCATGCGAAGAGCAGACACCCAGTCGCCATGTGCATTCTTTTCGGCGCGGCGCGACCAGGCTAGCGGAGCCTCGCCAATATCCTGTTCGGGAGCAGAATACACAAAGCAAAGATCGCTAAGGGCATGCGAAATGTAGCCTGACGCAACCTGTACGTTTGCAACCTGTTCGACTTGCACAACGTCGTTCCTTAAAGCACCAAGGTCAAGCAGTGGCCCAGCCGACTGGGTATCTGCCTCGGCCTCAGACAAAGGCGCCGATGCTTGGGGCGTCTGGATGGCCGTTGGCGCGGTGCTGACATCGACCGGGACAGAATTGGCAGCAGCGATATCAAGTTTGGCAAGGATCTTGCTGTGCTCTTTCTCGGCTGTGCGGGCAACGCTGCCAAGACGAGCTGCTTCGTTTAGTTGAGGTTCGAAATCCGCAGGAAGTTTACGCACAATCTCCTTAAGCAGTCGACTAGCCGCGCGTGGGGCAACACCATTTGTTGTCACGGCTATTTGAAGACTGGACGAGCCGCTATACGTGGGCATCAGCACAAAGTCGCTTAGATCTGCATTGCCAGCGACATTAACTGGGATCCCAGCAGCATGCGCATCCTGAATAACTGTTTGCTGGTCGCACCCAACACAACTTGCGACAAATACGACACTGAAGGCAACTATGTCTGTTGATGCGTAGCTGGTGGCTGGCGACAGACGGATGCGGCCACTTTCTATCCACTTGTTAAGTGATTCAGGGATGTTAGGTCCGTAGATCACAACATCTGCTCCAGCGTCTAGCGCAAAGATAGCACGGCTCGCAGCAGCCTGGCCGCTGCCAAATACAGCCGCCTTTTTGCTGGAAAGACGAAGGCCTACAATAAGGGATGGCACTGGTGCCGCTTCACTGGTGGTTGTGGCCATGGTCTGGATGGGCTTCTCGACCTGACAATTGTTTGAGTTGGATTCTAGGCTTGGAACGCTGCGATGCTAGTAGAGATACTGCCGACAAAAACCTCCTGGGAGAGATGGATATTAGATCAGAGATTGGATGTTCTAAAAGTGCGCACAGATGCTCGGCTATATCCTAATCTCTTGCGACTGAGCAGACGGTAAATATAAAGCAGATTCAGGAAACAAAATAAGCTAGAGAAGGCTTGTAGAATAAAGGAGCGGGGTGGTAGCTGTTTGGGCATTTGGGATAGAAGTTGGAGATATGGCGCTCTTTTATATCGTTTGCAGATACAGAGTTCTGCCAGCCTGCTGAGTAATGGCCAATGTTCAAAAGGCTCTGGTTTCCCGAGCGCAATTCTGCGTGCTGTCCGGTGAAGACGCGTTATCTCTTTTCCGGGCGATTCATCCAAGGCTCCACATATACACCTTATTTCAACTACCCGCCTGCTCAACAGACTTTTCGTGACTATTGTGGCTTTTTTTGCTCTTGTCAAGCACTGCGCAAATGCACCAGCGGATATGGTGAGAGCAAAGGATGAAGGGGGAAGAAGTAAAGCATGGAGGCATAAGGAGCATGTGCGCAAATCGTTCTCTTCTTACCAAGCTTTCCCCCATTGCGTCCCGCCAAACGTATCAAATCCACCCAGCTCTATCTAAAAAAGAAAATGTTGGAAAAAGGGCTGGCTGTTGATGCCCAGACGGCGTATATTCTGCCCAATCGGCATGTGGACTGATGGTGCAATAATGTTCCTGTGTGATGGCATTTCTTGTTGCAACACGATGCATTTTGCAAAAGAGCTTGCGTTCTATACATGAGATTTCTTTGCGCTCTAAAGAAGAGTTTCTGTGCTGGGTGGAGATTCGCTTGAGGTGTGCGCCTGGCTAAGCGGCAAAGGATACGACAGCGTCTTTACACTTTTCCAGGAGGATGTAGTGTTAATGCCATCCTGCTCTAAATATTGTTGCGTTTTGTTAAACAAGCACAAATATAAAATTATTTTGTGCGCATACATGTTTGTTTTTAAAGTCCTTGGTTTTGCAAGATACGGCCTGCCCAGCATAACATCTTGGCATCCTCTGGATCGACTGGTGTTAAGGTTGAGTGTACAAAATGAGATCGGGCTGCTCAAGAACTTCTTGTCTTTCTTTCTTCACGACATGCTATCGGCCACTCACTCGTTTGTTTGACAAAGCAAGCTCTGTTGTCAGCATTGCACCAATAACCGGCAAATCTGATTGGTAATAAATCATAATTTATTAAACAAAATTACGTTGTGGATTGGGAGGCATTGTTTTTACCACTTGCTTGAAGCTGAGAAGTGTTCAGAAAATCCAATAATGAAGTAACGATTATTTCGCGTTTGTTTATTCTTTATTTTTTGCCTCACATATTGTGTTTATTTCTTTGAATCTGTGACTTTTACCGCTCTTTAGTCTGACATTGACTTACACACACTTCTTTTGCCCCTTACGAAAAGAACAAGAATTTGTTCTCTGTTTGTCTATCTGTCTTACTGCGCTGCAATCTCGATTAATCACGACATTACGCAGAGAGAACTGGCGGTTTTGCCATTGGGATTATGGATGCTGCTTCAGAAATCGCACCGTTTCCTAGTGCTGCCTCGGCTGGGGTTATAGCGGGTGGAATTGCGAGCGGCCTTTGGTGTTCCGGCCATTCTGGCACATCACTTCTCTACAGATATACTTCGTTGGTGCTGGAGGTTCGAAGCATGGCTCCACCAGCACTAGAGGGTCCCGAAGCATTAGCCACCCTCTGCACAACGCAGCTACAAACGGATACAGTGAATGATCTTACCATTGTTCTTGTCAAGCCCGTTGTCCTGAATGACACAACACATATGCTTGTATATGCCCACGAAGAGCATTATCAACTAGGACGGCTTTACGTTTTTAATCCTTTCACTTTGACTGTGCTTTCGATATCGACGGCAATCCCATACAATGTCAGCTCGCTTAGTGCATCGGCGCCCTTTCGCGCAGGCAGCGGCAGCAGCACCGAGTGGGAGTATACGCTTGTGTGCTTTGGTCTAGCAAACAGCAAGGCGCTAGTGGGGAATCTAACGATTGGTGTGGACTGTGCACAGCTAACGGCTCTTGAAGCGTTTGAGCTGGAAACAGGGAAACACAAGGTTAACAGCTCAGTTGCAATTGAGATCCCTGACAGTGGCAACCACAGCGTTATCTTTATGGGGCTGACGTCGGGAGACGTTGCTGCAGTGGAATACAGTCCATCTGGGCTTGGCCGTGGCCATGTGCTGGGAATTACATCTGATTCGGCACGGCTTGGCTCAGTGGCATGTTTATCCGCCGTTGTTTTAGATAGTGGTCGTTTTTTGGTATGTGCAGGCCACAACTCGTCGGGGGCCCGCGCTGCAGGATCAGCTGTCGCAACATATATAGCCACACTTGGCAGCAGCAAAAGCAAGAAGAAAGTAGGATTGTCATTTGAGTCTATCGGTGTTGACCGCGTTTGCCTTGCTCCATCAGACAGTCTTGACGGGCAAGATCAGGAAATTGGTCGAATTGTAGCAGATGCAGCGGTTATTGAACTCAAAATACACGACACGCGTAGCACCAACAAGGCGATTCAAACAGAGAACAACGAATCGGGGATCGTTATTGCAGCATTGGCCCTTTCTTTGGCTGATGACGGCAGGAGAGCCAATGGCTCCAGATGCAAGTCTACATATACACCAGAATCAGGTATGACGCACGGTCTTTTCAATGCTTGGCAGCTTTTGGTGAACGGAGCTATGGAGACAAAAGCGTTATCATATCAAAGCATTTCTGGTTCCGATATGGTGCTTGGAATGAATGTGTCTGGAAAGCTTTCCCAAGTTGAGGTGGTTACTGATCGTAGGGTCTTTATTGGCGATTCGCTTTCAAAGAGTGTTCTTAGTGCCGATGATGGGAGTACTTGTTCTGGAGAAAGTGTGACGGCGTGTGCAAAAAAATATCTTGGAATAGATGACCGATTTGCTTATCCGTTACAAGTAAGGCGTGCTCTTGCCGAGCAGAGGAGGCAAATGGATGGTGAGCTGTTTATCGACATATTGCTGCATATGGCTGGGATTTCATCAAGCGAAAAAGATGGCCACAGCGTCTACCCTCCAAAATCTCCTGCTGAGCAAAGTAGGTTTATTGCACGCATCGACTCTAGCGATCTTGACAATTTGAAAAAACACTGCATTGTGTACTATTTGGTTCTTGACTATGCTGCAGATCACCTTGTATCTAGCAATGGAACATATGCCGAGTTTGAGGACGATTCACTAGCCCCCGTGAATAGTTTGGCAATGAGATATGCGAACAAGACGATTATCCCCCGACACTTTGTGTATCTGATGCGGGGATACTGGCTCATGGATCATGGACAGATAAACGCAAGCGTATCTTATCTTTCCGACCCAACCGTAATTGCAGACTGGGCTCCAAAGATATTTTCGTCAATAGTTTCTAGCGGGCACTTTAAAGTGGGGTTGCAATTCCTAAATAGTACAACGGCGATGGGACAACCAAGACTTGAGGACCAGCCTTCAAACGCGTCGCTTGTGATGGAGGTACTTTTGCATTGCGATATTGGTCGTGCATTTACATTTCAGCGCAAATATACCTCGACACCCGATCTTCGCGACGCACTGCTTTCTCAGCTGTTTTCCTTTGCATTTTCGCCACACGCTAGACGCGCTGTAGTCAACCGGCTGTCTGTTTTTCCATTTGACATATCAGAAGAAACAGCACTAAACGCCTATTGCTTGCGCACAGACACACCGATACATGCAAAGGACTTTTTGGCGCTCTACTACGTCAACCGCGGAAGATATGTGGAAGCGATCCGCTTGTTTAAGGATATTTCGAAGGCAGAGGCTGACCAGCATCTTGATGGGACTCAGATGAGAAAGCACAATGAGCGGGCTGCGATGGTCCAGAACCTTATTATGCTGCTACCAGAAGCCCAAAAGTGGGTTGTTGAAGAGCTTGATATTGTGTCAGATGAGCATGATGGAAACTTTCCACAAAACCAGTTGGGACTCAGCAAGTATATTACCAAGGCACAATTCCCTGGGAATGCTGAGGGACCATGGGCTCTTGGAAACGAACGAGTCCCAGATTTCCAGGCAAGTGCTGTAGCTGACCACGGTTCTGAGGCAGCTTTTCCCAGCCACAATGCGTCATCATCATCAAAGAAGATCCACCTGAACCAGCCGCTCAGTGCATCCAAGTCGGCACGTCATATTCATGCGGCCGTTGGGACCGATGGAAGAGCGCAGTCCAATTCGCGTCCTTTGGTCCGTTTGCTATTGAATCAAAAGTTTATTGTAAACCCCGAGTCTGCCCAACATGGTCGGCAAATTACATCCGCCGTCCCATTGCCAGCCATAGGGACGCCGCATAGAGCTAACACAGACACTGGAAGTGGAATTTCAGGAACTGCCAACGTATTCGCACCACTACGACCATTATCAAGAGATGCTTTTGAAACCCAGTCTTCTCCACAAGACACGCCATGGGTTACATCGATGCCGCTTGCGTCTCGTAATGCGGCCAAGTCAATGTCGCTCTGTGTGCCCTTTTTTGGGCCTCCGTCGACTCAAAGTATCGAAAAGAATACCAGCAAGGGGGCAGATCAGCCCACTGACAGCTCTTCGAGACCCTTTGCCTACCCAGACAATCGTTCAGTTCATTTTCAGGGAAAAGTTGGAAGTGCAGTGCCTGTTTCTAGCTCTCTTGCTGTTAAAAACGTTCCCGAGGACCTGCCGTCACCTGTAGAGGCTGGTCGCTCGCCCTTTGAAAGGACACATGTGGGATCCAATATGAAAATGCAGCAGTTTTCGCCAGAACCCCCTCTACAGCACCCGGCATTTCTGGCGCCTCGAGCCGTAGCCGAGAAACAACCCAGATCCGAGTCTGAGGATTCGAGTGTTCCGAGATATAACTTGCGAAACCGTGCAGACATTTCGGCGCCCTCAACACCATCTAAAAACGAAAGAGACCCGACCACAAGCTCCAGTAAACAAGTACAGGGCAAGCACAGCGATGCATATTCTGCAACGAGCAAGGAAAGCGCACGCAGTTATGAGAGAGCGCTGCGCCAGGGCTTTTCTGATAACACAGATGATTCAAACGGGGCTAGAGGGCGCAAGCGTACTTAGCAAAGTGCTGTTTTTCACGTTTATGCATTTTTATTCTCAATTTTAAATTACTCGAGCACACAAAAGATAAAAGCTGTGTGTTAGAGTAAAGCCAACAAAAGATTGGAATCATTTACCAATAACCGACAACAGATTGACGTGCTTTCCTCCAAGATTCGTCAGGCCGAGATATCCAGCGCACTCACGCTGAATCTCAAAAACAAAAAGAATCAATGTGATAAACAAATTGTTTCTGTTTGCAGCGACATCATAGAACGAGCCTTTAACGACAAGGCAAAAGTGTGGTCTTCTGCGCACGACCTGGATGATCTGAGCAGGAAGATTGTTGTCAGGTTTACAGTCAGGCTGCAGCACATATCGATCAGTAAAAGCATGGCGGGAGTTCTGGACAGGAGGCATGGTTTGATCCATAAAAGTGCAGAATAGATGAAACAATAACTGAGCATCGGAGGGATGCAGAGATGGAGTCCATTGCCGTTCTGGCGTTATACCAGCGCCATCATTATCAGCGGGTTTAGAGCCGATTCTGCTGAGCTCATTGGGCGTGTAGCTGCCCCCACCGTCAAAAGTGTACGCTGGAAGAGCCCCGCTTTGCGACAGAGTGCGAACACGTTGGATAATGTAATCTCTGCAGGTGTAGCCAGGGACAAGAAGATATTTTTCTAGTGCCATGCGCTCCTTGGTCTGTGGCAAATCACCGTATTTCAAGGATAGCTCAACCAAATTCTGCGGAGCGCTCTGATTGTTCTGGGATAGCGATAGAGAGGTGCCAGGTTGCATGGAAAAGCCAGCACCAAACGAGCCAAATGTAGTGGATTGTCTAGCTTTGGCCTGTTCAAGCGCAGCAGTATCAAGAACGGCGCGACTACATGACAGATGACCGAGACCATGTTGTTCAAATAAAGAGTCAAGTTCCTCTACCTGCTTGCACAGCGGACGCAGTAGATGGCGGACAAACCACAGATGCATGTTCTCTATCCACTCGAAAATATCGCGCTCTATGCCAAATCTTTCCAAAACCTCGTGGGGTTCGAGATACTCAATATCGCCGACTCCGCGATCCTTGCTAGATCCCTTCGAGCCCTCGCTTCCATTTGCTCGGGTGACAGGAGTGGCAGTCTGGTATAGACCAATTGACGGTTGTCCTCGCAGGTGCCGTTGGATGGGTGTGGACGCTGCCAGATCGCCTATCCCAAGTCGGCCAACAGGCAGGCGGGGTGTTGAAAGATTGGGATCCCCCAGACCGCCGCTTACCAGCGGACTAACAAACCCTGGCATCTCACCAAAGCGCAAATGCGTAGGGGTTGTAGGAGCGGTATTATCTGTAATGGTGCTAAAGCCAGGAACCTTCTTCAGGACTTGAGTGAGAGTAAGCATATCAGAGTCTGCAGCGTGACCCGAATGTGCAGCACAAGTTGCAAAAGAGACTGGAGAGCGCAAAAGACTAGGTGTGGAAGTACCGCCAGTTGGTGTGTCTTTTCTAGCACTTTTGGCAGGCGTATTGCGACGCGTTTCAATATCCGTGACGCGTCCAGGAGTTTGTTTCGTTGTAGAGGGTTTCGATGGCGTCATTCTAGGCGCATTGGACGGAGTATTTTTTGCAGTTGATGCAGCGCGTGAGTCCAAACCAATGCGCATCCTCTGGCTGGGCGTCATAGCAATATCGGTGTATTGCTTTTTTGGCTGTAGCAAGCCCCATGCGGCCTCACCAACATTATAAACAAACAGAGTAATCCAAAGCCATTCCAGAAGCGACCAAATGGGTAGTGAGACGCCCGAGGCAATGCCCACGATCTTCACTTGTTGATACACGCCAGTATGCGAGCACCAGACGAGAACGATAAGAATTGCCACATTCCACCGTAGTCGCATTGCGCTCTGGCGTTCATTGAGATGTGTTGCTCTGTCTTGCAGCACCTGGTGCGCCTCAGGGTTAAACCATTTCCCTTTGGAAGCAAAGGAACTGCTGCCATTATAGACAGAATCTGCCTGATGCTTTTGCCGTTCCTGAAGCTCTGGCATCGCTGAAGCGCCACCATTTACAGAACGACCAGTCTCTCTTACTTGTGATCTAATAGGGGTTCGGAGGGGCGAGGCATGAACAGACACGTTGGGGGCAGAATCCTCCCGAACGGATTTGCGAATTGGCGTTTGGAAGGCGCTCATTCGGAAAGAGGAAAATGAAACGTATAGTTGTTCTCCTTTTTGTGTTAATTATATATGGAGTAAAGTTCTTGAGTGGATTTTGACTGACCAGGGGACACAATACCTCTTGAGTGCAGATTGAATTAAAGCAAATAAAAATGAAAGAAAAGGAAGGAAAAGGTGTTTTTTATATCAACAAAAAAATAAGAAAAACAAAAAATTTAAATCTTTTTTATAATCACGTGTCAGCCTTATAATCCCCATACAATGCAAAATGTGACTTTGCATGCTAAATCTCTAGATTGCAAATTTTACACTGCGAGCACGTTTGTGCAAGGGCCACTCTACAGGAAATAGACTTTATAATATACATATCACATCTGTCACTGACGTAAAAATGGATAAGAATGCATATGGACAAAGCAAAGTAAGGATTGCAATGGGTACTCTTCTGTTTTCTCGTTTGCACAATTGGAAACACGCATTCAAAGCATATTTTCTTATGAATTATCATTCAACGGGGGTTTAAATCTGCCTTCCTTCTGACTGCTTAAGACATATAGAAGCCAGACGAGAGCTTTCGACGTAACTGGGACAACTTAACTTACGAGAAAAGGGCACAGGATAGAGAGCATAGGATACGGATAGAAGAGGAGGATGAAGAGCGGCGACATAAGGGACTGAAGCCACGTATCCGCGAGTCTGGATCGAAGCGCGAAAGCAGAGAGCTTTTGCAAGCCCACAAAGGTGCAATTAATCTTGAGGGCATGGTAGGTAAGGTCCAGGTAGTGCAGGCGTCTTCTGCGGCATCTGGACAGCCCGGGTTTTATTGCAAGGTGTGCGATGTCACAGTTAAGGACAGCATGAGCTATCTGGACCATATAAACGGAAAAAATCACCAGCGAATGCTTAATCGCAGTATGAAGGTGGCTACAGAGACAGTCGATGACGTTTTGAGAAAGCTTGAGGAGCTTCGCAAGGCAAAGCAGCGACAGAATATGGATAGCGCTGACTATAATTTCTACGAGCAGGTCAAAAGACAGCAGCAGATAGATCACAAGAAAAGACTCAAACGCAAAGAGGCACGGAAGCGATATAGAATGTCGCACGCAGAAACAGAAGCAACAGACAACAACGCAGAGAATTTTGAAGAAGGCGAGGCTGCCGATGATATTGGACTGATTCTGGGAATATCGTCATTTGGGTCGACAAAAAGATGACAAGTGGTCTATATAAGTTTTTGATGGTCGGAAAACCAATTCATGTTTGCGGATGTTGTCTGGGCTAATCAGCAGCACATGTGTTGTCGGTTTGGATATAATGAAGCGAAGCAGCGTTGTAATCTCAAGCATGTTCCATCTGTAAATGAAATAATACGCTTTGCTTTTTATTGGTATTATTGTGATATCTACACTAAAGATATGTCACTTGTGTGCCCATTCTAACGGTGTTCCACAGTTTGCGATAAACGGCAGCAATAAATGGTGGAAGACGAAAGCGACGGGAAAGCATCCGCAGCACGGCGGTTATAATGGCAAGCGTAAGTAGTGTAAACCCCCAGCGCGAAAGAAGACGACGTACCACATGCCATGCAATGCTCGCGATGCTTCGGGGCCTGCGTGACACCGTGTGTGATTTTACAGCCGTGCGAGAAGAGATGGCGGTAGACCTGCGTATATCCTTGCTGCTTTGGCGATAGGAACAGGTGTCAGGATTCGTGCCCATCCCAGAGCGGCTGGCTGATCCCGCTGATGCTGGCTTAGCAGCAGAAAGCGCTATAAAGGTTTCCTTTGCTTCTTCCTTGTCAAAAGCGTTCTTCTTAATTAGTGGCATTAAGACAGGCTTTTCCTTTTCGATATCATTGAAATTGCCGATGCTACTACCATCTGCGGCAATCGTTGATTCGGCCTGTAGCTGGGTCTTATCAGATAGCCTTGCACGATTAGGCTTTTTGGGCTTCTGAAGACGATGCTTTGTCTTATTCTTCTTCTTTACTGCTGGAACAGGGGTGCGTAGTGTATCAAGGCGCCGAGTAAACTCGTTCTTTGCGGATGTGGGAACAGCTGTGGTCATGCTAAGGAAGTCATATGCGGTTGGAAGGTCGCCCAACTGAGGCAAGATGTGCAGCGTGTATAGCTCACACACACGCAAGTACGAGGCCTGTGCCATCGTTTGCTGACGCTGACGCTCCGCCCCGCCAATATGGCCATTGCTACTGTGTGACTGCAGTAGATACATTGTGTCGTCAGACAGAGTAGCCAGCCATGCTTCAACAATGTTGCGTGCAGTCTTTGCGTCGCGTAGCTTGAGACATAGAAGAACTGTGGGAACCAGAACCTCGCTATCGACGTTTCCGGCATAGCCGCCAAAGGCATCCATGATCAAGTCCCACACTTGGCGCACCGTGGTTGGAAACCTAGGCGGCTCAAGGCCATCAACCATGGCCTTGGGTCTGTGCTTGAGTTGCAATTTGCCGTCCTCTTCAGCAACCTCTGTCATGCTACTCAGAACGCATATATAAAGAATCCATAGGCGGCAGCACAGCTGGCGAGCTTGCTGCTCTCCAAATTCGTCTGCAAGCTTCAGAATGTTGCAGTATTGAATTGCTTCGAGGCATTGTGTCCAGGCAATGCTTCCCTGGCCAAGAATAAGCGCGCGAGACGCCTTTTGGTGCATCGCCTTTAGACGCGTAATAAGGGGCCGCTCGCCCACCAGTGCCTTGGAAGACGCACAGGGTCGAGGCATTGCTGCAACCTCAAATGCGGGTCCTAGTACTGGCGCAGGCATATTTTTCTTTTGATAGTGTAGTCTGTGCTTGCGAGAATTCAAATCTTCCACCTATAGTTATGTATATTTCGGCCTTCTACTCTATAAAAACGAGGCAGAATAATATGTAGTTTGTATGTCGGCTTTAAAATTAGAAATTGCAAGCATTTAAAGTACAGAAAAATATAAAAAAAAAATTCTTTATAATGTGTGTATAAAATAAAAGAAAAAACGTATTTGCAAAGCCCCTCTTCTCATCAATTGAGCCTGCCACCCCTTATCCTTTTTGCGGCCTCTTTCAGCTGAAAATGCGCCAAATGCTTTTTTTCTACGAAAGAAAAAGAGCCTGCGTGGGAGAGAGGCGGTCACGATGTTACTTTTCGGAGCACTGGAAGCATGCTATTCTCCGCGCAAGCGGGGATTTTCTTTCCTTTGTTGGCCGCAAAGTAAAAGAGCAACAACAAGCTGTTTAATGCGTTCTTTGAAGCCAAATAGAAAAGTCAATGCGCACAGACGAACTCTTCGGCAATTGCACGGTTAAAGGCCAGACATTGACAATGACACGATATCGGCTGGATGCTCAGAGTAAAAATACAGCACAAAGGATGCATCCACATCCTCATCCCATGTCGATGCCACAACAAGATGTTCTGTTGGGCGGCTGTTGTCGCCGATGGTTGTTGGCTGAGTGGCCACGCCTTGTGGAGAGTTTGTATAGCTTCCAGAGGAGGCCTGCACAGACCCAAGCATTGCGTTGTCAAAGGCAAATACAGAGATGTTAATCAGAGGTAGCGTTTCGGCACGCGGTGTTTGTAAACGTGCGAGTATCTTTGTTCTCTTGTCGATGCGCACTAGAAAACGAGGATTGCGGCTGTAGAAGCGATCGACTGGGCCTCCCACGGCGCCAGACCCAGGCGCCCACCGGCCATGCATCTCGCGCATCCGCATCCCTGCGCCTTCGCGCGCAATTGGCGCAATGGTGAATGGCTGGTCCAAGCCAACTGTAAGCTTAAAGTGCGAAAACATGAACGGCTCAAATGTCGAGACAACAACAGTATAGCTGCCTTCATCAATGGTTTCCAACGCGCATGTGCAAAATTGCAATCTGTACTTGCCCGAGTTTGCAACAGTGTTTATCTCAAGCACGCGGGTAACAAGGAAGCCGCCACGGAAAACCCGTATGTTGACTGGATACTTTTGGATCGCCTCAAGCGTAACAATCCCGCTGAGCTTTGCACGAGACCCGCCGCTGCTGCCGCCCTTCACGTCAAGTCGGTACTGGGGATTGTCAAGGTAGCGTGGCGACGCGGTGTTGCCGCCAGCAGATGTACTTCGCCATTGATCCTGGATAGTCTGCTGAAATTCGGAGGTGAGAGCTCTTCCAAGTCGCAGCGGGGACTCGCAAAATACACGCAGCGTAAAGTACAGTGTCTTTATCTTGTCTCGCTGAGCAACAACCACAGTATATATCTTTTCGTGGTCCGCTGTGAACTGCACCAGCACATGCGGCGTGTTGACATACTCGCCAATATGCAGCGCAGAACACGGCTCGTATATCCGCCGCCCATCGCTTTGGTCGTACAGATGCAATGCAATATAGTCTTTGTTTTCCTCCGTCTTCAGAACATGCTTGCTTAAAAGTATCCACACAAGGGACTGCCCAGATCTGCTAGAGAATGAATCGGGCCCGACGCAAAGCGTGTACTGTGGATTAGAGCTAAAGTCGTAAAGGGCTTGACGAGGACCAGCATCCAGCTCCCACGAAAAATGTGCTACGGCACGATGAGGGAACCTACCTGGGTTCCAGTTCATGTGAATCGCGTCAAAGCGATGGCATACCGACTCAAAGTCAATCCAGAAAACTCCAAGATCGTTTTTCTCGGCGGCTGCCGGATCGTAGTCAAGATGCTCCATCAACGCTGGTGTCCAGCCAGCCCGGTCCAGATGACTGAACTTGCCAGTCCAACGCAGCATGCTCCACGGATTCTTGACCTTTAGCAGACGACTCCCGCCAACCTCGCGCAGATCCAGAACAGCATATGCGTGCGAAGAAACAAGGCCTAGTGCGCCTGCCACATCGCTTCCCATCTCGCCTGTTGCTATCGTAATCAGAGCATCGCCAGCATGTAGGCCCTTGTACATGCGCTCCCACGTCTGTGTCTCATCAAATGACTGGTCCTGGATAAACACGTGCTCAGGAATCCATCCAGTCAGAACATGCAGATCTGTGCTAGAGTTGGACCCAGGGAAGTCGTATCCACCCATTACCTTCAAGAATGCCTTTTCAATTAGGCTTTGTCCAACGTCGCCCGCAGTTGAGTATGTGCAAATGAGCCTTCCATCCTCGGCAACCGGCAACAGATCGTCGATAATAACCCGGCGCCATAGACCGTTAACAAACAGCTTCACCATGTACTTTCCAGACAGGTTAAATACTGGAGAGCCTGTGCTGGAGTGAGGATATATGTGCCGTGTAATTATTTGACGGGAAAATCGACTCTCGTACTCTATGCTGACACATAGTGCTGCTACAAACGAGCAGTCGGTCACAGTCTCCTGCACTATATGAGCACAGCCGGGCTGGCCAAAGACCTGTGGTTTGCTGTATAGCTGACTGGCACGCCTCCATTTCCAAAGCTTGCGCTGCTGCTTTGGCGAAAGTGTGGGTAGTCCATCCTTGTCCACAAAGAATTCGTGCAGCGCAAAGTTCTCGTCCACATCGTTGTCTAACCACGGCAGAAACATCAGACCGTTAATATGCGATGTTGTTCGCACAACCTTCACTTCTTCATGCGACAAGCGATCGTCTGTAAAATAACTTGGGGTTGGGCTTTTTCTGTTACCACCGCCATTGCCACTACCGCTACTACTTTCAGTGCTTAGACTGATACTTTGTGTGCGTGTTTTTGTGGTAGGCAAAGAGCTACTGCTAGTGCTAGAGTCCAGATCAACGATAGTTACATGGTCATTTGGTAATTTGCCAGCATAGCCTGCTGGGTCTGCGTCAAGATCGGCCGTTGGCTGTGCTCCCTTGGCAGCTTCAGCCTCCGTCAAGCACGTTGCTGCAAATTTACGAAGTTCACGATACCAGTCTCTAGAAGTATGCGAGCCCCTGGATGATGATGAAGACGCATCATGTATTGCCTTTTCGCGTTGTAGAACCTTTTGGTAGTTAGTAATTCCTATTACATACAGGTCTATGACTGCGTCGACTTTGGCGTTTTGCGCATGCAGCTGTCGTGCCTCAGTCAGAGCCTCGTGCGCAGCATCAAGATGACTACTGTAAGCGGGGGTAGTCGACAGCAGCTTCAGAAGTTGGCCAACACGACAGGCGTATTCGCAATACTTTGATTTAAGAGCGTGGTAATTTCTGGCATGTTCTTGCTCCTTCAGCAGAACAGTAATTGACTTTAATGCCTCGTTATACAGGAAAAGAGCTTCGCTGTGTTGGGCTTGTGAATCGGCATGGACTGCCTTGCGAATAAGCTCTGTTGTTTTTATGTAGAGCGGTCCATTAGGCGTGGACATTATCAATCCAGAGACGGTGCATAAACAACGCAACTAGAGATATTCGCTTCACGAGGGACACCCTTTTGCGTTGCTAAGCAGATAGTCGCAGACCCAGCTGATCGGATACAGGTAATATCTTGGTATCTGTATCAGTAGTAGCAGAAGCAACAGCAGCGGTAGCAGCAGTAAAGTACAGGGTAATGCAGAACAACCAAATAAAGTCCTTCCTTCTTGCGCTCTCGGAATGAAAAAAATGAAAATGCTAGTGCTGTAGAGTCGGCAACTGGGAAGAAATGAACGACCCACCAATGCTGGGAATAACGAATACGGGCGAGTTTGTTAAACCGATACAGGATGTGTGAGATGGATGGACAAGGCAGATGCAGCAACAAGAGTACAAATGTATTAGAGGTAAAATGAAGAAGCATTGCAAGAACAAACAAGCAAAGGCAAAAAAAACAGCTCAAAGGGAAAAAATCCAGTGCAAAAACGACTACAGAAAAAGACATGGCATGCATCACGTGCATTGTTCCTGATCAAACACAGTCGCTGCGTCGTCGTGATCTTTCACAATATGAGGAGGAGCCAGTTGTGCGATCGGGGGCCTCTCTGGACAGAGCAGACATGTCGATGTGTGTTTCGTTGGGCGGAAAGTGTATATGGTGATGGAGGAGATCGGGACTGCTGTGAACACGCCCTAGAATGGCATCACGGCTGCTATCGCTGGTGGCAACAGCGCTGTAACGGCTCCAGCTGTGGCTATCGAGGTCATCTGCAGCAGACACGCCAAATATATCATCCACAAGGCTAAGATTGGAGGCAGTGCGAATTAGAGGAGGGTGATGCGGATGAGCGTTTGTGTCGTGGTAGGAAGGCGGAAAGAGTGAGCCGTTTTGCACGCAGCCGTCGAGCGAGTCGGAGTGGGCAGCAAGCAGAACGGTTTCCGAGACATTCTGGTAAAGAGGCGGCGGAGGGCGAGCGCCTTCTGGAGGTGCCAGAGCCCAATGGCGCATGTTTGCGTGAGCAAGAACAAAGGCGCGGGCGCCAAAGTTGACATTTAGGCGACAGGGCCCGTCGGCTGAAACAATCGGATACATCCGCTTGTGAGCCCACGGCGTTCTGAGGTGGCAGACAATGACGCCGTTGATTGTGAAAAACATCTTGCCCGAGTTTGGGCGCCAGCCAACGCCCAGCGTGTCGCTTGTGCGCAGAGAGGTTTCAATCTTTTGGCTGACATCGAGTGGATGGTTGTGATATACGCATCCATCGGCGGTATGGAAGGCGACGGAGTTTCGGGCCCAGCCAGCCATCCTCAGCGGTGGATAGCTGCGCATTGCAATCCCAAGCGCAACGCCTGTTCCCTCAGGAAGACTGTCTAACCGCACTTCATAGTAGTACACGCGCTGCGCGTTGGGAATTTGTATGTTTGTGATGAGCGAGTGCTCGCCCCCGGCAAACTCTACTTCGGTGCGATTGTGCACGGCAGCGCCAACATTTTCGTGTGCAGGCACAAACTCCCAGGCGTTGGCGCCGTGCTCAACGACAAACTCTGTGTCTGTTGCATGGAGCCCACCCTCGCTCTCGTCGATGAAATGGACGGCTGTGTACTCGCAGGCGTACACATAGTTCTGCTTGGCTCGTGTACCATCAAGCCTTGCAAGCGTCTCGTCCAGCGATAGCTGCAGCACTTCCTCATTCTTCTTGGCTCTTTCTTCCTGCTGCTTATACCTGCGGCCACGGCGGTGCTTGCGCCGTAGAGTTGGAAAAGCGCAGGTCATCGGCCGACTCTGGATCACATACATCCGCACAACCACGCCGATGCCCACCATTACTATGCATACGCAGATCGCCGCCACCACGGCTGTTGCCAGCACTGTCATTGCCAAAGATACGATGTAGCTCGTTTCGTCTCCACAGATGATGAGTCTGGTGTGTTTAATGCTCGAGATACTGTAACTGTACTTTGCAAATAAAAAAATGTTGAGCCTTTAATTCAGCAGATCGGGGACAAAGAAAAGAGCAATAACTGAGTAACAGCAGAGAAGAGAAAGGAAGGAAACAACCGTTCGGTAGCACCAAAGAGTTCCAAACCAATAATTATAAATGTTGCATTTACTCACTTTTTATCAGCGGAACAAGACGGACGCCAGAATACAGTAACCAACCAACAAAATCATATCCTTGCTACCAATCAATTCCCGCTTTCCTTTCTTCATACTTTTGTTTCCATGGAAAGACAACTGCAATTGGTCCAAATGTTCCTCTGATAGCAATGGCCACTTGCACCAGCACATGTGCACAGCACCAGCACAGCAGCATCTGTTTAATAGGCAATAGTCGACCAGGATATCCGCTGTGGTCTACTTCAAATGACATGTGCAGGTCAAAATGTACGATAAATGGCAGTATCTTTTGGTTTAGTTTGGAAAGAATGTGCAAAATATAAAATATGACGTTACCAGGAAGACCAGTGGTCCCCTTCTGTTCAAGTGAACAATGCCTATTCTTGCGGATCCAATAAAAATATATGAAAATGAGCTGCAAAAGAAAACCACACCTTAAAATCATTTTATTTTGCAGACAGGAGCTGAATTAAACCATAGGAGGTCTAAGCGCAGACCTTTGAAATCTTTCAAGGATCTAGTGTCTTTAATGGCATTTCCACATATCGTGTTTTCTTTGCAAAATTGTCTCAGAATCTCCCAGTTGCCTTTTTCCAGATTCTGTCACGTGCACACACATTGGCCAAAAGGCTTCTTTCCCACGCACTGTCAACATCAGGCAGAGCCTAACATATTCCTTCTGTGTCGGTTTGCTTTTCTTCCCACGCTCCAGCAATTCTGTGGGCATCAGCCATGGCACGTTACAAACAACAACAATAGCAGAAGGAGATTTTGTGGTGGTAGCCTTTTAATCGTCCAAAAGTGGACCTCCTCACATCTTCTTCTCAACTTTCTTTCTTTGCTTGGTAACCAGCAGCTGAAATCTTTTTCTTATACTTTTCCCTCACAACAATCTAGCACTTGCAGCGCACTGGCCTATCTTGCTGGCCCTTCACATTGTTTTGATAACAGCTACTCAGCGTCTGACTCTAGTTTAATTCCTTAGATCGTCTATTTCTTCTACATATTCTGGCCACAATGTCATCCCTCTTATCTCTATTAGAACGTGGAGCAGGTAAGCGCCTAACAAGGGCCGTCCTCAGTTGCTCTACAGCCTCCAATTCACACACGCTACGCACATTCAGCTGCACAAGTTCTTCAAAGCACACTGCCTTTTCGGCATCTCAGCCTGCTGCGCGCAAAAAAGTCATGTTTCCTGGCGCACTAAACTCTGAATACTCGCACGAACTCAAGTTTGTTTCTAGTGTTGAATCAATCCAGACGTATCAGGTGATGGATAGCAATGGCAGCGTCCTTGATCCCGCACACGAGCCGCAGGTGTCAAAGGAGGAAGCAAAGGCAATGTATAGGAATATGCTCACTCTGAATGCCATGGACCAGATCCTGTATGAAGCTCAGCGCCAGGGGCGGATAAGCTTTTACATGACGAGCTTTGGTGAAGAGGCACTGATCGGCAGTGCTGCTGCGCTTAATCCAAAGGACCTCGTTTTTGGCCAATATCGCGAGGCTGGCGTTCTGCTTCAGCGCGGATTCACGCTTGAGCAGTTTATGAACCAGTGCTTTTCGAATGAGAGGGATCTGGGGAAGGGCCGGCAGATGCCTATCCACTACGGAACCAAAGAGCTGTGCTTCCAGACAATCTCATCTCCGCTGGCCACACAGATACCGCAGG
Source organism: Coemansia sp. RSA 1200 (assembly GCA_027578915.1). Taxonomy (NCBI): domain Eukaryota; kingdom Fungi; phylum Kickxellomycota; class Kickxellomycetes; order Kickxellales; family Kickxellaceae; genus Coemansia; species Coemansia sp. RSA 1200. Next base: position 48,343 of record JANBTT010000074.1, on the reverse strand, counting down.
CCGCAGGTGCTGCTTATGGAATGCGGCGCGACGGAAACAAACTGTGCACGATATGCTACTTTGGTGAGGGTGCTGCAAGCGAAGGTGACTTCCACGCTGGGCTAAACATGGCTGCCACTCTGGGATGCCCTGTGATATTCTACTGCAGGAACAACGGCTATGCAATATCGACCCCCTCCATCGAACAGTATCGTGGCGATGGAATTGCGAGCAGGGGAATCGGCTACGGTATAGATACAATTAGGGTTGATGGGAATGATGTTTGGGCTATCTACGCAGCAACAAAGGCCGCCCGAAAGATTGCTGTGGAACAGAACAAGCCTGTGTTGATTGAGGCAATGACGTATCGTGTCAGTCACCACAGCACTTCCGACGACTCCTCAGCATATCGCTCAAAGAAAGAGGTAGAGGACTGGAGCAAGCGCGATAACCCGATCTCTCGTATGCGCAACTGGATGGAAAACAAGGGCTGGTGGATGAAGGGCGAAGATGCCGAGATTACAAAGTCAGCAAAAACGAGGGTTCTCGAAGCATTTGCTGCAGCAGAAAGGCTCAAGAAGCCTGCGATCCACCACTTGTTTGACGAAGTGTACGCAGAGCTTCCGCCGGAGCTGCAAAGAGAAAAGGCAGATATAGAAGCATTGGCCAGAAAATACCCCGACTACTACCAAGTAAACGAGTTTGCAAGGTCTTGACTGTAAAGATAAATACATCTTGAATCAGCTCCGTGCTTTTTTACGTTGTTTCTAGATCCTGCCTGTTTATCTGAAAGCCATTTAAGGTATATAAAAAGCTATGTTTTAGTTTGGAAAGAGATTACAGTGCTGGGGATGGAGCACGAGTGTCATTTGAAAAATCGACATTCAGACCGTCAAAGATTGAGTTGGGCGTTTTGCCTTCGTAGCATATCTTGTAGATGTTTGTGAATAAAGGAAAGTGATCTGTAACTCCGCAGCTGTCTATGTACGAGTGAACTTCGTCGGCTGTTAGATAACCCTGAAGCTTCTGGCCGTTCAGAAGCTCCTTTTCCAGCTGAGACATTGGTTTTCCAGTCTTGACAAACTCTTCGGCAAGACGGCGGTTGCGGCCGCCATAGCAAGTGGTAATCACGTCAGCAATCCCACAGCTTTCCATAAACGTCGACTCTTGTATCTGAGCACCCGAGATGTGCATTGCTAGACGGCGCATCTCAAGAAACCCGATGCGGATTATCGCAGCCTTTGTGTTGTTGCCCAAGCCAAGCCCGTCGATGAAGCCCGCTCCAACCGCAACGACGTTCTTGAGCGCACCACAGAACTCAACGCCAATGACATCGCTCACACAGTTGACTCGGAAGTAGGGCGTGTTGAAGAGCGATCTCCACACAATCGCTTCGTCTGGATCAGTACAGCCGATAGTTGTCTCGCAATACTTTTCCTCTGCTATCTCGTTTGCAATGTTTGCGCCGCTGAGCGATGATACTGGTATGGCAAGCGTGCGGTGGATGATCTGCGTCATTGTGGTCATTCCCTGGCTGCTAATCCCAATCCCCTTTATAAGCGATATAGCTCTTGCATCGGAGCGGATGCTACCATGGATCCTATCCAGAAGATGTTCAATAAACTGGTGCGGAATAACAACGACTATGTGGGTTGCGTCCTTGACAACCTCGGCAGCGTCAGGAATGGCAACCACATTGTTAGGGAGTTTATGGCCAGGCAGATATCTACATGGAAGAGAGGATCAGACATACAGTAAATCCAGATCATTCGAAACATGCTTGAAAAATGTGTTCTTACATGATTTGTCATCGCATCTTTTTAAGAGTATTCATGGGTAGGAAAAAAAGACCAAGTGTGCTTAGCAGATGGTGTAAGAAAGGTGTAGTGTAGCCACTGCAACTTACTTGACATTCTCGTGTTGGGTGTTTATGATCTCGGTTAGCTTCTTGCCTTCCACGATCTCTTCATAAACCCAGATGTTGACAGTATCGTCGAAATCGGGCAGCTTGGTAACATTTTCTGCAATTATTCGCGCAGCAGTCGAGCCCCTACACACCAGAATCGACAGTTACAAATGGACACTCGGGATGGTACAGCAGGAAGACAAAACATTTAGAAAGGCGAGAGAGCAAGACAGTCCGACAGCGAAAGACAAACATGTAATAAGGAAAGTACAAAACAAAAACAAGAGCTTCGAATTCATAACGACAATAACAACAAAAAAGTGCACGTTGCGCGTGCTTCAAAAGAAAAAGTGAGACCAGGCGATCAACAAGACATTGGCAGCAATACACGTACCAGTTTCCGGAGCCAAGAACACAGACTTTGTTTAAATGTGCCATCGAATTGGTAGAGAAGAAAGAAGGTGAAATTGGTGACAAAAAAGAGAAGGTGTATGAAGAAGAGTGGCGATGGGGATAAAATCGAGACAAAGTAGGAAGCAAAGAAGAGAAAGAGCGTATGGAGCTTTGGCAAAAGAAACAATGACGATGGATGCCAGTCAAGATGTGATGAGCGCGATGATAAACTGGAACAAACATGATATTTTCTATTCTCCTCCCTTTCTATTCTGTCCTTGAATTGAGCGTGTGTATGGCAGCAGCGAGCAATAACGAATTAGAAAGATAAGGATCGGAGAAAAAAAAGATAATGGGTTTATGGCTGCTGTGTGACAAATAACAACGTCAGTGCCAATAATGCACAGTGTCAACGACAGGGTGAGTTTATTGGCTTTGGATCTGGCAATACAAAGGACAATAGAGAGGAAAAGAGGATAAAAACAAAAGGCGGAGAAGGAATTCTAAAAGAACAGCGAGTTGGTTGGCAACTCGGCGGATATGTTCACGCCCAGCATTGCCGATGCTACTTTGAACTTTTGGCGGATCTCCTTGAGACGGTCATCAAAGTGCGCGCCCTCGATGTTTGTGGCAGGGACGCTGTCGATGATAGCCTTGATGGCCAGCAGCTTCTTCTGCGCGCGATCGGGGACAAGGCCAGGCTGTGTAGTCGCAGCATCCAGCCACGTCTGCACCCAGCCTTGGTAAAAGCCTAGATCCTTGCCAATATCAAAGCCATGCTCAAGCCCCAGCTCCCGCCCCTCGACGGCCCCGGCGTCCTTGCCAGCCTCCTTGCCCTGGGCGTATCCCCGATCCTTGTACTCGCTTTCGATATCGACAATCTTGCTGAAGATATCGTCGCTCATTGTCTGCATAGGTGTTTGGTAGGCCAGTGTACAAACGGACCGCAATAGAAGCCAAGACAAGTAGTACCTAACTGTGTTGGGGTTATGTCTCAAAATGGCAGATAGTAGTGCAGCGGAAGGAATAAGGTAAAAGAGACGGAAAGTTTTACTTGCAGACGTCGCATACGATGATGATGTATTATAGCGTCAGTTCCGAAAAGTGCATAGACTATGCTACCAGTCACGGGGATGAATGTTCAAAGTAAGGATGGCGCAGCTTGACATCCACACTCACTCCACCTGTCGTTTGCTCTTTCTTTCTCTTCTTTTTCGGTTATAAATTGCAAAAACCCACCAAATTACCTCTATTTCCCTTTCTTTACAGCCTTGTTGTCTGCTTTGTGCCTTTGTAAGGAGGAGGAGTAGGCAATTGCCTTTACTTTTTTCCCTTTCTCCCAAACAAATTCTCACTTTCCTTTCAATTACCATATATAATAATCTTTCCGATACGCTTTTTTCTCTTTTTGGACCGGGACATTTCTTCCATTCCATATATTTTTGTTGTTATTCCTCCCCTGCGGGACGTGGAGAGAAAAAATCCAGTCACCAGCAAAAGACACACAGACACATACATACAAGCATACGCATAGACAAACACACGGGCATACAAATGGCAGGCACAAGGTGGGTTCTGATGGCTGCCGCCGTTGCACTCTGGCTAGCAGTAGACACACAGGCGTTGCAGACAGACAGTTTTGCTGGCGCAAGAGACAGTGGCTCGCACATGCGCATACTCGGGCGATGGAGCAGCAAGGGTAGAAGCGGCAGAAGCGGGGTCATTGATACAGCAGATAGCGATGACGACGGGTTACTGACAGTGCTAGTGTTTCTGGTGGCAATCTGCGGAACGGTGGTGGGAATTGGGTTTGTGATTACAATGATCTTTGCGTGTGTGCAGATATTCAAAGGCGTGCGTCGCCGGCTGTTCGGGCTTGACGAATACGGCGTGTCGGAGCGGATGCGCAGTCAGATGCTGCTGGACGACGACTCGCGACAGAGCTATGAGCTTGCACTTGCGTTTGAGCGGCAGTATCCGTACGGCAGCGTGGATACGCAGATAACGCCGGAGCAGCAGTCGCTTGTGCGTGAAAAGGGCGTGGAGGCATGGGAGTTTGTGGTTAACATTGACGTGAATGCCATGCTGCAGAGCAAAACTGAAGTTTTGTTCATGGGAGGAGAAAACTGTGTGCAGACGAACCTTCCACTGCCAAAGGCAAACTCAGTGTACTACTTTGAGGTGAAGCTGATTGAGAAGCCGACAGACGTCAACATGTGGATTGGGCTGGCAACAAAACCGTATCCAGCATGGAGAATGGCCGGATGGAACAAGTACTCGACTGGCTATTGTGTCAACAATGGTATTGTCCACCAGAACAGCCCATTCAAAGGCGTTCGTGTTGGCGAGCGACTCTTTGTTGGTGACATACTGGGAATAGGCTATCAGCCGCGCAGCGGCGTTGTGTGGTTCACGCGCAATGGGCGCCGCTTCAAGGCCATTGTGTCTGGGATGCTCTACGATCTGTTCCCAACAATCTCGGCCGATGGGCCATGCTCGTTCAGCGCCAACTTTGGGCAGCGAGGCTTTGTGTTTGTGGAGGCCAATGTCAAGCGCTGGGGATTCGGGCCTGTTGAGGGAGCAATGCTGCCGCCGCCCATCTACGGAGCCAACCAAAACACCATTCTTCTCGAGACGGCTCTTGCATCGTCTGGCGAGGAGAGCGACAACGACACCAGCAATGACGACAATGACAACGACGATGGCAGTGAGACGAGCGAACTGGCAGCCGACTCGAGCATCAGCGGGATTCGGATTCGGCGAGCAGAATCATCAACAACAGCGGAAACGGAATCAGCAGCACCAATAGTACCGGCAGTTGCAGTACCAGCAACTTCAGGCGGCGACATTCTGGAGGAAAGCACTGTGATCAACATTGACAACCACAGCAGCGCTGCTCCATTGTCTGTAGCTGGACCACGAAGCATCCGGCGCGGCGGCAGGAGACCGCACAACGTACATAAGCCGCCGCAGTACCAGAAAGAGGATCCAATTGCCATGCAGCTGCTTGAGGCGGGATCCACTTCGCTGGAGCCAGTGGTGAGCTACCGGAACAAGAGCCCGGAGCTGTTGGAGCCATTGGATCCAGATGCCGCCCAAAACGCATCGTCATCGCCATCGACATCGTCATGCTAACTGCGTAGTGCGCGCATAACGAGCTCTTGTGTAGTCTAGATCTTTGTTTGTCATTTGTTTACCCTATGCCACGCAGCACAGGGTAGCGCTTTTTTGTACTTTCCTTGTTTTGGAGTTTAAACCCCACATTTCGCATACATGCCAACCAAGCGAACCGAGCAACGTGGATCCTACTCGTCTTCTAGCAGAATAAAAAGTCAGGAAGAGCGGCGATTGTTGGCGTTAGTCGTTTTTTTGTGGCGATATGCTTTGTTTTCCATCTTCCTCCATATATATTGCAACCTAATCCTGCCTATCAATGGCAATCTGGTACCTCGTCCTTATCGCCTGGATCCAACGAACGTGGGAAGCCGAATGTTGAACAACGTCAACAACGGCACATGACTGACACACATCCGAATGAGTATCAGGATCCAAGATTGTGAGTTTTCAGAACAGCGCACAGACTATATAAAACCTTGGCGGACCTCAGAAACTTGGAGGGTTTTCCACAAGGCAGTTTTTCATCAGCAGTTCTATCATTCCAATAGTTTTAATTGACTTCTAACACCAAGCTCAAACGTTTACATTTATACGACGCTATAATATATCTTATTTCTTCATCCTCTCCCCCTTTCTCCTTCAAGCTCACGATTAAACACATTTTCACATTTCGCACTCGCATTCTCTTTTGGCATCCAGTCTACTCTAAGGGACACCGGAGCCAGGTGGACAACTGATGACATCAACAGTTGAAACCAACGCCGATGTGCCATACATCTCGCGGCGCTCGGCAGTCTACGGAACACACTACATGGTTGCATCGACACAGCCGCTGGCCAGCCAGGCGGGTGTTCGGATCCTCGAACAGGGCGGCAGTGCGGCGGATGCGGCGGTTGCGGTTGCGGCGGCGCTTGGCGTGACGGAGCCGTTTTCGACTGGCGTCGGCGGGGACTGCTTCTGCCTGTTTTACCGTGCTAGCGACAAAACAGTACACGGGCTGAATGGCTCTGGGCGTGTGCCGGAGGCGCTGACAGTGGAAAGGCTGAGAACAGAGTTTGGGATTGATGGAGATGCGATCCCAGCGCACAGTGTACACGCAGTCACGGTCCCTGGCGCGGTGGCGGGATGGATCGACGCAATTGAGCGATTTGGTTCGGGACGTATTGCACTGGCAGACATCCTTCAGCCGGCGGTGGAGCTTGCAGCCGAGGGCTTTCCAGTTGCCGAGCTAACCGTGCCGTTCTGGCGCGAAGGTGCTGAGCTTCTGCGGACGACGGCGATACCCGATGGTGAAGAGCTGCTGGTTGACGGCAAAGGTCCGGAGGTAGGCCAAATTTTCCGCAACCCAACACTGGCGCACACGCTGCGTCTGGTGGCCAAGCATGGAAAGCGTGGCTTCTATGAAGGCACGGTTGCCGATGCAATTGTCGACAGCGTGCGCCGCTGCGGCGGGGTTCTGGCGCACAGCGATCTACGCAGGCATAGGAGCAGCTGCGAGGAGCCAGTATCCATTGCATACCAGGGCCACCGCCTCTACGAGTGTGCACCAAACGGCGGCGGACTGGCGGCGCTGCTTGCGCTGGGCATAGTACGCGAGCTGGAAAGGCAGCAGACGGTGGCTGACATGGGCCACAACAGCGCTGCGCATCTGCACCTGGTAATCGAGGCACTCCGCTTGGCCTTTGCTGATGCGAGGCTGCACGTATGCGATCCCGAGTTTGGCGACGTGCCTGTGGATCGGCTTTTGAACTGCGAGCATCTGAAGAGTCGGGCTGAGGCATTCGACCCCGAGCGTGCTGCAGCAGATGTCGAGGCTGGTGCGCCGCTGGGCGGATCGGACACTGTCTACTTTGCGGTTGTTGACGCCGAGGGCAACGCCTGCAGCTTTGTCAACTCGCTGTACCACAGCTTCGGCTCTGGAATTGTGCCGCACGGATGCGGATTTGCGCTGCACGACAGGGGCTGTTTGTTCCAGCTGGATCCACGCCACGCCAACTGTCTGGCGCCGCGAAAGCGCCCATTCCACACTATCATCCCGGCGATGGTAACTACTGACAGCGACTTAGGCTTGGACTTGGAGATTGTGTTTGGAATCATGGGCGGATTCAATCAGCCGCAGGCACAGCTCCAGGCGCTGCTGAACATGGTGCGGTTCGGGATGAGTCCGCAGGCAGCGCTGGATGCGCCGCGCATTTCAATCCAACTGGAGGACGGGCGCATTGCGGTTGAGGAGGGCATTGCCGAGGAAACAGTTGCCCAGCTGAGGCGCCTTGGCCACAACGTCTACGTGGTGAGTGGGCTGCAGCGGTCTGTGTTTGGGCGCGGGCAGATCATAAGGCTGCACGCAGACAGCAGAACCGGCGGAAGGGTTCTTGTGGGCGGCTCGGATCCGAGATCCGACGGCCAGGCGATGGGGCGGTGATCAGCCGGGTCATGAGGAGCAGTGCACAAAGGACCAGTGTGAAAAAGAATTGGTCCCAGAGATGCAGCGCATGTGGCACGGGTTTGCAAATTCTGCCCACAACTGTACAGAACAAAGATTGGACTTGCCATGCGGAGCGCGGAATGCAATGGGTGCGCTTGCAGATCGGCAACTGTACTCCTGCAAATAAAAAACAATTGCTGTGTTGTTGCCTTTTTTCTTTTTGGGATGTGCTTTCTCTTGCATATCCCGTTCATCCTTTCTGCCAGACATTGGGGAAACCCACGTATAAAATGGCCAACTCTTCTCCTCCTCCATCTCTGTTGTTGCGCACGGAAAAGCGTGGTTATACTGGCTTGTCTGCTTCTTCTTGTTGCACAACTTTACTTTCTGGGAACACTTGTCAAATAGAAAACCATACTGAGCCAGACACGCAAAAACAATGATTATCGACACAGCTCGACCTAGCAATGTGGTGCGCGTACTCGGGGTCGGGTGGCCGGACGCCCTGAGGATCCATGGGTCTGTAGTGTTTCTGACGCTGCCAGGAACATGCATCATGACGGGATACGCGGTTGGAATTGGGTTTCTGATCCAAAAGTACGAGTATCTTGCGATCCAGTTGACGGTGATGACGATGGTGTCGCTGGTGCTTTCGCTGCTGCTGGTGTTCCGCACAAACTCGGCGTACGACAGGTACTGGGAGGGGCGCAAGATCTGGCAGGAAATCAAGGTGATGTCGCGCAGCATCATCCGGTCGTTCTGGTGCTGCGTGATGGAAAAGTCCACTGACGACAGCGCTCAGAAGCTCCAGGCGCTGAAGAACGTGGCAGCATTTGTCATCTCAATCAAGCATTATCTGCGCGGCGAGGACGGAATTGAGCATGCCGATTACGACGGACTGCTGTCGCCCGAGTTCCGGGTTGCCTTTGCAACGCAGGGCGCAGGATTCGGATACGGCGCAATTCCAAGGACCAGCGTAGGCAGCCAGCAGGCGCGCGAGGGCTGGGAGCGGCCCGACGAGCTCTCGCTGCCACACATGCTGCTATACGAGCTGCAGAAGTTTGTCGAGGGCATACAAGACAACCACCAGATCCACCTGCAGTACTACGCGTCGCTACTGGCGTCTATCAACACACTGAGCTCTCTGCTGGGAAGCTGTGAGCGCATTCTGTCGACGCCCATTCCGATGGCATATCGCATCCATCTGTCGCATGCGCTGTACATGTATCTGCTGGTTCTGCCGTGGGCGCTGGCGTCGATGGGTCTGGCAAAGACGGTTATTCTTCAGTTTGTTGTATCGTTTATGATGATCGGCATCGACTCGATCTCGCGCGAGATCCAGAACCCGTTTGGATACGATGCCAACGACTTGCCGCTTGATGCGTACTGTGACGCAGTGCTGGCGGAGCTGAGCTACGCACTGAAGCACCGGTCGCCAAAAGCGCTGCAGAGGGCTGAGAGCACATACTCCAACTCCAGCGACGACAAAACAAGCAAGTAGGAGAAAGGAGAAGAAGAATAGGAATGAAGAGAAGAAGACGCATGTGTCAGACTCTCGCGCGGCTTGTTTTGGGCAGCGGTTGATTGTGCGGAGCGTCAATGGGCCAGCAGCTCTGGCGGGACAATGGGCGTAGCGGCTGTTTCGTCATGAACAAGAGCAACAAGCACACGCAGTCCGCCTGTCTGCCCACTCTTGCCTCTGCTCTGCTGCATGCTTATTTTTCTGTCTCTGCCTGCTACGTGGCAGGCTCCGCCGACCCACCCCACTACCCAACACTCATCTTGTCTCCCGCCAACCACTCGCTTCTACTCATGTTGTCCAACGGCATCAGCTCCCGCTTGCGCCAGCTCCAGCGCAGCCGCGCCGACGCCGACGACCCACCGCTTTCGCCACCACTGCCGCCGTCTTCGTCGCATGCGCCCGAGTTCCCCGCACGAAAAGGCCTGGCTGCAGACCTCATCAACAAGTTCAACCAGATGTCGGCCTCGCCAGCGCCAGCAGTTGTCGTCCGCGCACCATCTAATGGCTCACTGGCCTTTCGCTCGCAGCCTCTGCCTCTGCCTCTCAAGCGCACCGGCGCCAGCACTCGCGCCAGCGCCAACTCCTGCGGGCGGCTGCTTGACGCAACAAATGCAAGCGACACAACCAACTACTCGTCAGAGTCGTTGCCGTTGCCGTTGCCGTTGCCGCTGCCGCAGCGGCCGTCGCCATTTCTGACGGACGATGAGCTGCATCACGCTTTGTCTGAAATCCTCCAGTTCAGCCGCGACATGAACATCAGCCTGTTTGACGACGACTCAAGCAATGCCAGGCAGGCGTGACGCGTGCGTGGCATGGGCGTATGCTAATGTAATGTGTGTCCCTCGCTCTTTATGCCTTTATTCCGACACATGCTGCCTTTTGCGTCAGACTCTTTTTTCTCCTCTACCGCTTCTTTTCTTCTTTCTTTTCTCTCTTTCTGCCAGCACTACTAGCTATACTACTTTCTAAATACATTGCTTTCCTGTTCTATTTCCCTCCCACTTGTCTGGTCTTGCTCGTCCGGAATTGCCTCTGCATTCGTTTCTTCTCTGCGTGCATGTGCTTATCTGCGGTGTCCTGCCTTGTGTTAAATGCGTAGGCCGCTGCCTTAGCTCCAACAATGGATTCCCCAGACCACTCCAACAACCAGGCGGACGCCTGGGCCGCTGTTGCTCCCACCAACGACGACTCCAATGCTGCCACTATTCGCGTAGCCTCAGCCCTTTCCACTCCCTCGCCCCCCGAAAGCGAGACCGAGGCTGAGTCTCGCCCACACATAACATCCGTTGGCAGCGGCGGGGCTCGCACCCGCGGACTCACCAGCGCTCTCAGTGGCCGCAGACAGAGGTCCGATGCTCCTCGTCTGTCGTCTCCGGAAGGCTCCGCCGCTGCTGCTGCCGATAACTCCCGACAGCGGCCCTACGCAAGTCTCTACGACTCACAGGCATCAATAGATACGCCTGTACTTGGTCGGCGTCACGACATGACGCAGGAAACTGCGCCGTGGATGTCGCCTACACTTCGGCACACACAAATACGTGCGATGCCTTCGCAACATCAACATCAACCGCAACATCAACATCAACACCATCACCAATATCAACAGCAATTGAGCCCTCGGCGTAGTGCGAGCAATGACAACGACTACGACGACGAACAGCCTCCAGCCTCTCTTCTCATTGAAGTTCCTGAAGACATCGCCCCACAGAACACGCCGCCATCAGCTCCGCTTGGGCGCCAGCCTACAGTCTCCTGGGACACGCCAGACACTCGCAATCAGCAGCAGAGCACCCATCATGGCACAGCGCTGCGGCAAAACAGCAGCGGTCCAACAGGGTTTGTTCGGCGCGCCGCCCATGCTGTTCAAACGCGCATCCAGGAGCTCAGCAGCCAGGCAGTCGATGCGCCGCGGTTGGGCGTGCCAATGCCACCACCGCGTAGTCATCACAACCGTCGCCGCCGTTTATCAGAAGAACCGTTTGGCGACGGACGGGTGTTCTCTGTGGCAGATGTCGGTGCCAACACTTCTACAGGCCACAGGCCAATGCGGCGAGCTCACACGCAGGACTCAGCTCTGAGCTACCGCGAGCGTGCGCTGCGTGCATGGCGCGACTCGAAGCATCAGGACGATTTCTTCTGCAGAGTGTACTCGTACTACGTAGGCAAGGGCGCGGCAGCCATTGTCCTGGCGCGTGCTCTGCAGCTGGCGACGCTGGCGTTTGTAGTGGTGCTGAGTACGTTTGTCGTCGGTTGCATCGACCATGCGAAGGTGCGTGAGCAAAAGTCGCTGTCGGCGGTCGTCATTCCACACTGCACCAGCGGCTTTTCGTGGCCGGTGACTTTGTGTCTGTGGGCATTCGGCGGGTTCTGGGCTGCACAGGCATTGCGCACGGCCGCCGATGTGCCGGCGCTGCTTGAAATCCGCGCATTCTTTGTGGAGGTGCTGGGCGTATCGTCAGCTGATATTGGAACGATTGCGTGGCATGAGGTAGTAGGGCGCATGGTGCGGCTGCGCAACGCCGAGATCCGCGAGTACCGGAACCTGACAAGGAGCCGCATCCTCGGGTACCAGCTCACGGCCGACGGCATCATCAACCGTGTCATGCGGCGCGAGAACTACATGATAGCGCTGTTCAATCGCGACCTGCTTGACATTCGCATTCCGCTTCTGGGGCGCCAGCATGTGCTGACCAAGGCACTGGAGTGGAACCTGTCGTTCTGCCTGTTAAACTACGTTTTCGATGAGCGAGGACAACTGCGCAGGCGCTTTCTCCGCGAGTCCAACCGGGCCATCCTCAGCGAGGGCCTGCGTCGCCGCTTCAAGTTCATGGCGGTGATCAACCTGATGTTTGCGCCCTTCCTCATTGTATTTCTGGTTCTGTACAGTTTCTTCCGGTACTTCGAGGAGCTGTACCACGAGCCTGGTGCTCTCATGTCGCGCGCTTTTACGCCGTACGCAAAATACAAGTTCCGCAACTTCAACGAAGTGCCCCACTCGTTCCGCCGCCGCCTCAGCACAGCCCAGCCCAAGGCCGCACTGTATCTGGGCCAGTTCCGGAACGAGGTGCTGATCTCACTAGCACGCTTTGTTGCGTTTGTGTCGGGGTCGTTTACGGCGCTTCTGCTGGCGCTCACAGTTGTTGACAACGAGCTGAGTCTAGAGTTCGAAATCACCAAGCACCGCACAGTGCTGTTCTACATTGGGCTGTTCGGCGCTGTGCTTGCGGCAGCACGGGGCATGGTTCCGGCGGAGGACCAGGAGTACCTGCATCCGGCGTGGATCATCCGCGACGTGCTGGAGGACCTGCAGTACATGGAGCCCGAATGGCGTGGCAAGCTGGACTCGACGCGCGTCCGCCGCGACTTTGAGCGGCTCTTTGCGCTTAAGCTGGTGATATTTGCGCAGGAGCTGCTTGGCGTGGTGACGGCGCCGTTCGTCATGCTGCTGTCGCTTCCCGATTGCGCGGAGCACGTGATCGACTTCTTTCGCGAGTTCACGATGCACGCCGAGGGCCTTGGCTACGTGTGCAGCTTTGCGGCATTTGACTTTGAGAAGCATGGCAACGTCCGCTATTCGGCGCCGACGCGAGCGGCGAATGCGCATCTTGCGTCGAAGAACGGCAAGATGGAGCAGTCGTTCCTAGCGTTTAAGGCTGATTATCCCGAGTGGCAGCCGCGCAACCAGGCAGCCTCCATTTATCTGCAGCGCGCACAGAATGCACAGCAGGATCTGTTGCGGATGGGCAGTACTGGGCTTGGCGCGGGCTGGCAGGATCGGCTGCTCCAGCAGCAGCGCATGGCAGGGTCGGTGTATCCCACTGGCGCAAGTCTGTATCGGCCGCGACAGCAGCAGCACCAGCAACAGAGGCCCGATCTGGGGATGCCTCCACTGCCCGGTGGCGGTGGCAGCAGCAACGACAGTAGTAATAGTCCCGCCGCCGCTGTTGGTGTCGGTGTTGCTCGATCGCAATTTGCGTTCCAGCCGCCTGGATTCAGCAACCGTCCACAACAGCAGATACAGCCGCAGCAGAGCATGGCGTCGCAGGCGATGCTGGCGTTTGGACCGACCCTGCAGGGTACCGGCGGCAGGGTCAACATCCCAGAAGGGAGAAGCCATGAGGATGCTGAGGCGGTGCCAGAGCGGCTTGCGCTGTCCTCGCTTCCTCTTGTTGCGTCCAGAGAGATGGATGATGGCGGATCGCCGGACAGCACATCACCGCTTGGAGGAGCGCTACCGGTGCAGGGAGGCATCCTTTCGATTGTCAACCAGCTTTATGACCAGAGACAGTAGTCATTAGGCATCAGGCATTAGGCACATACTGTAGATTAGATTAGATAATACTAGAACGGCTCAGAAAATAGCTCTCGGAAGAGCGCTTGTGACGGGAGTCAAGCGCGGAGGGCGGCGTTGATCTCCTTCTCGCGCTGCTCGGCCTCAGCCTCGGCAAGCGCCTTCTTGGCCTTGCGTGCCTGGCGCTCAATGTAGACGTGGCGGCTCTCGATGATACGCTCGATGATTGCGGTGGTTGTCAGATCCAGACGCGGATGGTCAACTTCGTGGTAGATTCCCTTGACCTTTGGCAGCGCGTATGGGTCGGCACCGTCAATGTCGCGCGGCTGGTCGCTGGCGCCGTGAACCACAGCATCTACGTGGTAGACATCCTCCAGAACGTCCTTGGTGACGCTGTAGGGCGCGCCGATGATGACCTCATCTACGTGGCGACACTGCAGCACACCCAGCACTCGCTCCTGCAGATTCATAACTGGGAAGTTGCCGCCCTTGACAGCGTTGACAGTTTGGTCGTCGTGCACTCCTACAAGCAGATAATCGCCCAGCTCACGCGCCTTCTTGAAGAACTCGATGTGGCCGGTGTGGAACAGATCGAAAGCGCCATCCACATACACCACCCGTTCACCTGGTTGCGGCTCGCGCGCTGACGAGAACTGGATGATCTTCTTGGTGGTTGACAGATAGTGCGCAATGTTAGCTGCCTTTGTGCCCTGCGAGAAGTTGGCCACCGCCGCCTCGTCAACGCCCTGTGTGGGCGACTTGCTTCGTGGCCCGCGGATGTGGTGGTCGCGCGTCAGCAGCAGCATGCGCCCAACCAGCTCTGTCGTCGAGATGCCAACTGTGCGCCGACACTCGCGGTACCGCCCCGCGTCCTTGACTAGCTGGTAGCAGTCGGTTCCATCGGCTGCCGTGGTTATGTCGTCTCCGTGCACTACAAAGTCGATGTTGTACTTGTCCAGCATCTCCAGCGTCGTCACGTATGGCGCATCCTTCACCACCTCATCCGCCCATTTGCAAGCCGCAACCGCCGCGTATCGCTCGTCCTCCTTCATCACGCACGGTCCCTTGTTGCGCTCAACCTCCGCGTCAGAGTGCACGCCCACCACAAGGTAGTCGCCCATCGCCCGCGCCTACAACCACCAACGAAATGCCACACCATCTTCCCTTGTTAGCTCTGCTTCGCCTCTTCTGATCCCCTCTAACCCCTGAGCGCAGCTTATACATACCTGTCGCAGGGCGTTAGCATGCCCAAAGTGCATCATGTCGAAGCATCCGTCAACCCAGATTCTACACCGCCAGCGAAGCAACAACGGCAACAACAAATCAATGCCGCCCGTAAAGGAACTTTTGTCATTAGAACTTGTACAACATGCACATACATACTATCCCCCCTTCTGTTTGCAGTGTGCCAGGATGTGGTGTCTGCAGCGTTAACCGCCGACTTACCGAATGGGCTTGCGGCCAGCGCTTGCATTCGTGTTTGTCTCTGCCATTACAACTATGTTTTCCGTGCGTCAGCAGTGTTATATGTCAAGTAGCGGCAATGGGTGTTCTTTGCGACCAACTGTAAATAACCTTTGGCTGCTTGTCTGGCTCGTAAAAACAAATAAATTCAGGGTATGTGAGAATGTCTGCTACTCTTCCGGTAAAAACGACAAGGAAAGATGAGCAAAAAAGTGAAAGTGATTCCAGGATAAGAAAAGAGGCCGTGTTTGCTTGCTCGGATAATGGCAATCTAGTTTTCCAGAGTCAACAAGAGCTGCATAAGCTTTGGTCTTTGTTTTTGTTTTTTATTTTTATTTTTTCCCTTCATTGTTCCTTCTGTCGTCACCACAATTACGACTAGGGGTTTTTTACAAACGAAAAAAATGAGTCCAATCACTTGCATTGCTTTAGCCCACGTTCATTAGTTTGTTGGACATGTAAAGCAGCTATTCTGCCTTTTATTTTCAACCTCTTTATTTACTATTATTTCTTCTGCTCTTTTGCTCTGTCTGGTTCTTGTTCTGTACTCTTTCTACTACGCAGGGACATATATGAGGGTCTGACAACCAAGGCCGCCGAAAGCGTCATTTCCTTGTCTGCGCCCTGATTACCCTCGTCGTTCTGCTGCCCTTGCGAAATGAACACAGCGCTCCGGCCATCGTCTGTGGCGGCGGCGGCCGCCATGCTAGACGCCTCCGGGTTCCATAGAGCTCTTATTTCCAAGGGCGTTGTTTCCTGGACAGTGGATGGCAGATTCTTGCGGAGCTTCTGCCTCAACAGCACAGCAACCGCCAAACCGCACGCACAAACATCCGCACAGGTGACATTTGCCCGGTTCAATGACAGCAGTGGACCCAGCAGTGCCTCGCTCACCGTGGCTCTGTGCATATTTGGCGATGACACGCTAATGATCCATTGCTACTCGGGCGCATCGTTTGCCGTGGCTCTCCCTTTCAGCGCGCAGGCCGTCTGTGTGCTACGAGAGGGCATTATTGTCCAGCGCCGGGCTGCTGATCCATCCGAATCCAGCCCATTCTCACCTGCCGTTGTCTCCTTATTCAGCCTGCTTGGCCCACGCAATGAGTTTAGGATGGTTGGTCTTAGTCGCTCAGCCGATCTGGATCCTGCTCGCAGGCAGAGGAGCCGTAACATCATGCTCAGTCCAACGCCTGCAAAGCATGGCGCCGTCTCTGTGTTCGACGATCCATCATCCGTACTTGTTGGTGCCGCTGCCTCTTCTTCTTCCAGACAAGATGCCGCTGTGCGCCAGTTTGTTCTCTGCTGGGACTCCGTTGCGCAGAGACACAAGCTCTACCAATGCACTGTTCTTGATCTGCCATCTGACCACGATAGCAGCCGAGACGCTGGCCCTAATGCGCTTGCTGATGCAATACCAGCTTCGGACACTGAACGCCCATCTGTGTCCCGCCCGAGACTGAGTCGCCAGCCATCGCTTTCAGTCCATCGACGCTCTTCTGTAGCTGTATCCGCTGCTGCAATAGCTGCTTCTTCCAGGCGCAAAAGCGGCTATGGCTCTGCCGTGAAAACCGATCGTAGAGGCTCATTGCTGGGCCGAGTCTCGTTCAACGACTCTCCTGGCATTGGTCATGGCGCCGACATGCTCCGCGAGCAGCGGCAGATGCGCGCTGAAGTGGTGCTACACATGTGTTGGAAGGATAAGAGGCCAAAGGTCCTGAGAAATTGCTCCGATCGCCCTCGAAGTGATGGAATATGTGTGGTACAGACCGTTTCTGGAAAGGATATTGTTTGCATTCTCAACAAAACATCAAATCAGGTTATTGGCATTGACGCACTTACATCCACTGAAGTGTTTCGTTGCTCTGCACAATCGATGGTGCCGGCACATGTCATCCGCCAGGGCTTGGACAATCTGGTTGTAGTTGATCCACATGGCTTTGTTGCACTGGTAGTTGTAGGCAGCTCCGACAAGGATCCCAATACAACCGGGGACGAACAGCACTACGGCTGCGATCTTATCAGGCTCAATACGATACACCAGGGGCACATTATAGAAATACTCAACTGCGATGGCCACACCATTACCGTAGCCGTTGACGGCTCAGACTCCAATGTTTCTATTTCTACACGTATAAGAGTGTCAAGGCTGGCCATGGCAATTCTCGACTCGCTCTCCGTCGTTTTGTCAAAGTCCGCATACACTCTGCTTTGGCATGCTGTGGTTGCCTCTTTGGTAGACTCCACCAATGCTTTCTCAGAGATGGAACGAATCGCATCGCTGTTGCTTTCTGGAAGTGGCAAGGGTCGTCCAGGAACGGTAGCTCTAGCCCATGGTGCTTGGAACGAGATACAAGAGCGTTCTGCCGCCGTCTTGTTTGTGCTCCAGCTTGTTTATGAGGATGCTTCTCTGTACGATTCTGAGCCACAGTCACGACTGCTTGTGTTTGGTAAGCTTCTATTTCAGCTGGCGCGAAGTGCTGGCTTTGAAAGTGCCAGCCTCTTTTATATGGGCTATGGATTCTACGATGAAAGCGATGACCAAGGAGAAAAAGATAGCAGAAATATTTTGTGCCTGACACATAGTCCCCACGGCTCATCGCCTATAATCCCTTCGCTTGCAAAGTGGGCTATATCAGCATTTGCTTCCAAAGGCACCCGACCTACCCTGTTTCCGGCGCTTGCCGATGCTCGCGACATATTCGATATTACAGATTCAGAACCAGCGTACCGCGCACACAAAGCACTGGTGCTGCTTGACACGTTTTCCAGCGTTGTATACAATCTTGCTGCAGGACACGATCCAACACGCATCGTGCGACATTTGGCCACCACTAAACGCTCTGATCTGGTTCTTTCGCAGATGCGCCCAGAGTTCCGATGGATCCTTCATAGCACCGTGCTTCGATTGCGTGATCTGGGAATGCCCCAGTGGCCAGAGGACGTGCTACGCTTTCTCGGCCGCATGGATCTGATTGCAAACTCAGGTTCTGGAAGCCATGGTGCTGGATATACTTTCAAGGGGCGATCTGTAATTGATTACCATAGCACCACCAATTTTGATAACGTTGCTGAAATGTCCAGTGCAAGCGATTTGTCCACAGACTCCAACAGTATTGTTGATTTGTGTGGCCAGATACGCGATCTGGCTACCAGTACCAACAAGAGCCATTGTTATGAAGCCAATCTATCCGCAGAGTATCGAGAATTCGGTCCAATGATGTTCAACACTGACCTTCGAATTGAAGAGGTTGAGCGTTTGCTCGATGTGAATACCGTTACATACACGTCTGGCCTGCTTACAGTCATCGATAATTCAGAGGATCCCGACGATGAAAGAATGCGCTACATGGATCTTTTGGCACGACGTGTGTTTGCACTGCCTCTTGGCCAGTCTCTGCTAAAATACAGCACGTGCAATCTCAATTCCCAGGACTCGATGGCTGTTTCGCCGCCAGTCGTCAGAGCGCGGTTCCGAGGAAATAAGGCAGAAACCGAGTGGTCTGCTGAAGAGACTGACGTGTGTTGGCCGCTTTTTCATAGCGGGGTTGCCGCTGCTCTTACTTTAGAGAGAGACCAGCTACGCCAGGCTCACTCGTCGTGGGTGCTTCTCCACTGGCCATCTGAGGCCAGCTCCGATTTAGACGGAACTAGCGATGAGGAGACAAAGAGACGGCACAAAGATGCGCTGTCTACTCATGCGGGCTTTCTCTTTGGGATGGGCCTGATTTCTAATCAGAACAGCAGCTCCAACCAGCCACGGCCAAGCGGTCCCCTGTGCAATATGCCGCCATGGCAGGCGTTCAAGTACCTAAGTATGAGGCATAGCTTAACGTCCAGTGCTCTGCTGCTTGGCAGAGCATGTGCGCACAGAGGCACGATGGACGGCTCGTTGAGCAAGATCCTTTCTCTGCATATCCCGAATCTTCTTCCGCCCGGTTCTGCTGAGATGATGCTGCTATCGTATGGCATGCAGGCTGCCGCAATGCTCGGACTGGGTCTGCTTTACATGAAATCGCAGAACAGACGCATGGCCGATGTTATGCTTCAGGAGCTTGCAAATATAAAAAGATCTACTCCGGAAAGTTCTGGGAGTCGCGTGGATGATACTGACCCCGTTGAGGCCACGTCTGAATGTTATTCCCTTGCATCTGGGTTTGCTCTGGGTCTAGTTGCGCTGGGTCAAGGACTAGTGACACGTACTCTTGCAGACCTTTCCTTGCTGGATTCGCTTTCGGCAATGCTTTCTGGCTCTTCCGCCCTTAGTGGTTCGGCAAGGAACAACCAAAGACCACCAGGGCATGTCAGCAACGTGGAAGGCTACGATATACAGCCTGAGTCGGTGCCATCCATGTTTGACAGGCCGAATCCTGTAGACTTTGGTAATAAGGTATCGGACTTGGGCGCTATAGCGGCAATAGGACTGACCTTCCTTGGAACAAATTATAAGCCCGCAGCACAGCGTCTGGCGCTTCCAACAGCGCTCGTCCAGCTAAAAGCGGCTGACCCCTTCATCGTTATGTGGAAAACGCTAATGCAGTCGCTGGTTATGCTGGACCACATCCGTCCGCAGAAAGAATGGGTTGAATCAAAAGTACTGTCTTTGTTAGGCAAGGATCATGAATCAAGAGGCGCTGATGTTTTTCGTATACGTTTACATATCGTTTCTGCTGCTTGTTTCTCCATTGCTCTCAAGTATGCTGGGACGGAGGATCTCGACGCTCAGTCCACTATCCTTTCTTACTTTGATCATCTGGCATCTATTGCCGGAAGATCGTCATTAGGATACGAGTCAGGCCTGACCCGCCTGTCCGCTCAACAGTGCCTGGATATTATGTGTATATCGGCAGCGCTTGTTATGGCTGGAAGCGGCAATGTTGAGGTTATGAGACGTCTTCGTGCATTGCATGGAATCAGTAGCAACCGCACTTACGGCAACCATATGGCATCGCACATGGCGCTAGGCATTCTCTTTTTGGGAGGCGGAGCCAGATTCACAATATCGTCCTCGATCGACAGTATTGCGCTGCTACTGATTGCGTTTTTCCCGAGATTCCCGCAGCATTATTCCGACAATGGCGAGCATCTCCAGGCGTGGCGGCACTTGTGGTCGCTTTGTGTTGAGCCGCGCTGCCTTGTTGTGCGTGATGCGACTACAGGATGTATGTGTAAGGATGCCACTGCGACTATATTTACCCAGGACGACAGTGGAAATACACAATCCAAAACGGATGCCTTACCGGTGACCATGTTAGCTCTCAAAGGCGGCTTATCTATGCGTCTGCAAGCGCCTGGATACATTTCGCTATTAGTGAATTTGGATCGGGCGACTGGAACACTAGCGTCAACCGCAAACAGAACCGTTGTGTATATGCAGTCCCAACAAAAGCAAGCAACTTCTGTGCTTAAGGATCCGATTCTCTCTGTGGATCGCCTGCGAAAGCAGTACAATAGCTGGCTAGAATGTGTGCAAGAACAGGTGCTGGCTCTCACCGCACAATTGGCGATAGGTGGCCGAAACAAGCTGCTCATGAATTCTGAGGAAATTACACAGACGCTTTCAGCTGTTGAGACACTCCGCGTCTTTGTTCAGTTCTCCGCAAGTCCATTGTTTGCGAATGCAACCGACAAAGCACTATTCTTCGTGGAGGGTGGATCTAAAAGTACCACCAGCAGCAGCAGTTGGGTGGAAACTACATATCTTGCTTGGCTTTCTGTTCGTAGGGCTGTGCTTGAATTTGGCTGCTCAAACACAGGCCAGCGTGTTCTGCAAGAGCATTGGAGTGGAAGTATGTCGATACTACTATCATCCACCACGCAACAGCGCACTGACCAGGCGTTCTTTGTTGCCATCGGTCTGCTTTATACAGTGCTGGATCTGCCCCGTCTTCCGGATGTGCAGGAGATCACAAAGCATGTTCCAGTCTCTTCACTCGTCAGCTATTTGCTTTCGAGTGCTTGACATTGGTTGGCGTGGCCTTTTTTTTAAATACAGAGGCACCACGATGCACGACATTTCATTTGTGTTAACCACTTTGCAGACAACACTGCACGTGCATATAGCCTATAATGGCGTTCCTGGCCGAGTAGTGCACAAATAGCAACTGGAGATGCAGACCGCTTTACCAACATGCACAACATAATGGCATTTTGTGTTTGTTCATTTTCTAAAAAGAACTGCATTTGTGAATAACATCAGCATTCTGTTTTATATAATCTTGGTCAGTCCAGTTCACCTTGTTTTGTTATTCACCCTGTTTATACTTTTTGTTGGACCCACCAACTATCATGGCTGCTTCTTCGGTGCTGATGGCCGAGTTCCGCCAGCCGCCAGCGCAAAGACTCCGCCGCGCAATTCTGGAAAACGACATACAAACGGTCAGATGGCTGATCTCCACAAAAAAGATAGACGATATCTACAACAGAGGAATGGACGATGCCGGATGGACATCGCTGATGCTTGCTGCACGCTACGGGCGCCATGATATAGCTGCATATCTGATGGAGATTGGACACGACAATGACGCTATATCCATAGACGCTATGGGAAACACTGTGCCGATGATCAGCGCAAAGTACAAGCATGAAGATATCTGTCTGATGTATCTGCAGCGCCATCCAAAAACGATTCCGAATGTCAACTGTGACGGAAGCAGCGCAATCAACTGGGCTGCACAGAACGGTCTTGACCGCGTCATTAGCTGGATACTGGACCATGGAGGAAATGTGAACCAAAGAGATATTGAAGGAAACACCCCGCTGCACCACGCTGCATCGTGGAACCAGTATTCAACCGTGACCTTGCTTTTGGAAAGAGATGCCCAGCCTGGACTTAAGAACCACAAGGGCTACACTGCAACCGAGTACGCATATTCATCAGCTATGGACAAGCATATAAGAGAGTTGGTATTAAAACTTCAATTCAGGAAGCAACACAAGCACTCGTTCAGCAGCACGCTCGGCATTACTCGCTCTCGCACAAGCGCTGATCCACAGTCTCCGCTCCCGGCCTCAAAGCAGCTTGGCTTATCGACCGATCAGTACAGATAAAGGCACTTGCAAGGGTTATGAATGTTTATATGAAGAATAAAAGCACGTTCTACGCTAGTTGCATCGCCCATGGTTGTTGTAGACATTGAGAACTGAAATCGAAGCTTCCGATTCGGTAGATATAGACTTGCAGCAGCTCTAAAACACAGACCACCGCGCTCCGTTGAGCTAGAAACGAGGAAGACTCAGTCGACGCGTAAGGATGTAGGCCTGTTTGACTTTACGGCACTGTCGATGCTGCTCAGAAGCTTTGTGTAGTACCCCTTGTTTGAAATTGGGTCGGTCATATCTGACGATAAGGCGCTCTGTGACTTGTATCTGTTTTTCAGCAGATTTGTGAGAGATCCGATCTCCTTCTCAAACTTGGTGAGTTCGCCGTTGACGCTTTCTCCGCGCATTACGCTAACCCTATCAAAATTGCTTTTCATGTGCCGATTTAGTGCATTCTTGTAGCAATGCGTGGGACGAAGCTTGTCGGCGGGCCATTGACTGACAAGACGCGAATATGTCTGGTACAGCTCGCCAAGCTTTCCCGGGTACTTTGACATTCTCCAAAGCAATTAACGAAACGCAAGGTATAAAGAGGAGAAAAAGCTCTTTTTAAAAACGAAGGAATGAAGGTAACAATCTAGTACGTAGGGATAAAAGAGGGACAAACAGCAAAACCGCAGCAAAGTCAAAAAGGCGCAACCATCGTTGTTCCAGTTCTCACTCTTTTTTATTTCATTTCTAACAAAAAAAATTATTTTTCTGTATATTGAACCCTTCTTTTTCTCTCTATACTTGCTTTTCAGTCAGTGTTATTAGACAACAACCGAACTTTTTTGCTTATTGGATCTTTACGGCTATGGAAGCAGCAGCCCTTCAGAACGTCTTGAACGATCAAACTGGCTCTACCTTTGTAAAAAGACTTGTCGATGACGCCGAGAACTTTGCACTACTTATTGAATCTGTCTTGCTGGATAAGACATCCGCCTTCCAAAAGGAGATAAACTGCTTAGACGATGTACTGCGTGAGCTGGTTCTGAAGGTGTACGAAAAGTTGGCCGATAGCCTTGAAGATCCAGCATCGCAAGAATACGCGCATAAACTACAGAATGAATATATCCTGGTTGGCGCAACGCTGTTTGATTTGGCTTCCGCATACGGCAAGACACATCCAGAGCGTGTTCGAGCTATACTTTCGAACCTTTATGACCGCGCACCCTGGCTGTCGTCGGAACTTGAAGCATCCTCTGACCTCTTGGCTGACCAGACATTGCGGTTTCGAAGCGAGTTTGCAGAGCGCTTGCAGATGCACCATGTGGAAGATTCGAAACAGCGTATAGAGCTGATGTGTATAGATCTGGAGCTGCAGATATCTATTGCAACAAGCTGGCTATTTTTAGTAGAGTTCTGCAAGCCTACTGCCGGAACACTTTTGCATGGCAGCCTCTTTATTGTTGAGCTGGCAAAGATGTGGGACGTTGTTTCAAAACAGCTGATAAAGGCCAAGATGATTGTGCAGCAAAGCCCATCCGAGATTATCGAGAGATTTGAGCGTCTTTCAAAGGAACTTAAATGGCAATGGTCTGGCTTTGCTTTTTATATAATGCAAGATACCTCTAAAAGAAATGGAGAGATTGAGCTAGATTCAATGCAAGCACGAACATCCGGTGTCGAGTTCGCTGCGTTCTTAGATATTCTGAACGGTATGGAGACATTGGACGCTCCGCTGGTTCCTTTTGTGAACTCGCCATTTTTGCTTGACATGGAGTTTCGGTTTGGAATACGCAAGATAATTGCAGAAGCCGCAGACTCTGACAAAGCGCAGCTGGATTACCTTAATATGTCGATTGACCAGTTGGTTAGTATGAGCGACCCATTGTACCGGGATGGATTCCGTTCTTTGAACGAAATGATCCACAGCATACAAAACACTGGTCTTGCTACTGTCGATGAAAATATTAACACGCAAGCTCTGGACATCGCTTCTGATGATACCAGCAAAGACAACGATGGCGAGCAGGGCAACCAAATGGCTGTAGCTCAGATAAGAGAGCTCCTGCCCGATTTGGGCGCTGGCTTTATTTGTGCCTGTTTAGACTACTATGACCAAAATGTTGAGGCCGTCATTGGTGCTGTTCTGGAAGATAGTCTACCTATGGATTTGGACCTCATGGACAGGACATTAGCAGAATGGAAGCTATATAGAGACGATACGGCTGTCGGCTTTAAGAACGAGGCAGATAGCGATGCTGAAGGCACTCCTGGCGTACAGCCTGCTGCCAGTGTGCTTGAATCCAGACGGAATATATTTGACAATGACGAGTTTGATATTTTCAACCGTGGATCTCTTGACTGGACTCGTGTTAGCAAGGGCAAGACAAAAAAGCCAGCCGACGTTAGGTCTCCTGATAACCACCTTAAAAGCCGGATTATGGAGATTGCACAGCGCATGGACGATGAGGACGAGTATGACGATACATATGATGAGACGGCCCAAGACGGTGCTGCTGACACATTAGATGTGGATGAACTAACAAGTCCTTCAAATTCGCAGAAACCGCCTGCCAATGGCGATAGTAGACAGAAAGTAGGCACGCAAGAGGCATCTACAGATCCGATCCGCCCTTGGGAAGATGTCCTTGTCCACCAGTACCTAAGTAATCCAAAGGTGCTGGAGAGGAATAAACTATCGCGTAAACTTCCAGAACGCCAGGCACTCAAGACAAAGACCGGCTTGTCGGATGAGCAGCTGGAGGGTTGGTTTATCATGTTCCAGCGCAATCCACGCCAAAAGAGTGTTTTGACAAAGTATGAATTCCACGGGAATCAAAATCGTATTGGAAATGCCACACAACTTTCGGACTCCTCGCTGCCGTCGTCTCAAGGCAATGGCCAAAAATCTGCGGTCTCCGAATCATCTTCACAAAACTATAACAAGAAAGGCAAAAACAAGGCAAAGATTGGGAACCACAACCGTAAGCAGCAGCACGACCGCAAGACACGCCATATTTTCCCCACCTCCAGCGGGTGAGTAGCCCGGCTCAACGCTTTATCATTCTCTTTCACTTGCATTCCTTTTCAGTGGTTTTAAGACAATATATTCTTTACATGTTAGAAATGAAGCGACACAACACATACTCAGCCGGCAGCCACAATTGCTAATACTTCAGAGATAGCAAGTTCCATCAGTATCTTACTTTGCAATAGCCTCCTCTGGAATCATCTGAACAAGGTCGCCAGACTCGATCATCTCTGCAACAATATCCACGCCGCCAACCAGCTCGCTGTTGACGTAGAGCTGTGGGAAGGTTGGCCAGTCAGAGTAGGTCTTTAGGCCCTGCCGAACCTGCTCGTCGGTCAGGATATCAAAGTATCCATATTTGATGTTCTGCTCGTTGAGCATACCAATGATCTTCTTTGAGAATCCGCATCTCGGCTGGGCTGCAGTGCCCTTTATAAATACCATCACTGGTGCGCGCTCTATGAGGCCCTTGAGACGCGTGTTCAGATCCTGCTTGAGCGCCTCCGGGGAGGCATCGGCTGCTGCTGTAGCGGCATGCTCACTAAGGCCATTTGTGGCACCGCACCTTGCAGCCACCTGCTTGACTATCTCAGCAACGTTAACTCCATCTACTCTGCCAACTATCTTCGCCTTCTTGGCAATGATCACCGTTGGCACAGCGGAGATCTCGTAAGCTTCGGATATGTCCTCAAACTCCTCGGCTTCGACCTTGAAGAACTGTGTTTTTGAATACTTGTTGGCCAGATCGTCAATCACGCTCTCCACCTGCTTGCACTTCTCGGCCCAGGGCGCCCAGAAATAAATGATGACCTCTTGGCTCTTGTTTTCCAGAGCATCACGAAGGTCCTTTTCGTCAGACAGTTGAATTAGATTAGCTGCGGACATTTTTGCCTTTTTAATCGAGAAAAGAGAGGAAATATCAGAAAGTGGCAATAATTGAGTTTGAACAATAAGAAAGCAAAGAAAAGAAAAAGACATTGGAAGCTTTTAAGTGTCGCTCTGTTATTCACACACACCCAATTTTTTTTCTGCAGCGAGTGGGAGTTTTTGCCATCCAACCGGCAGCGGAAGAAATTGTGCAATCAGATGCAGCTTGCGCAGAGCCAGTTTTTCTTGATGACGCGGCGCATTTCTTTAATTCCTCACAAAAAAAAAGCCAAAAGAGCGATTTCGCTGCAAAGAAGACTAGTGCAGGCACTCTTTTGCGTCTTTTCTCCCTGTCTCGCCAAATTGCTTGTTGTTTTAGAGTATATGTAGCATTTGCGTATATTTCGTTTTCATTTGAGTATTGTATTTGCTTTGTCAGCTGGTAAAAGAAGGTTAAACCCCAATTCGGATTCTGCGTAGATTCTTAAAAGCCCAACGCATTGAGGATGGCAGCACCATCAAGCATTAATGAGACTACCAAACTGTATGAAAAGGCGCGTGCGGGTTTGAATGCAGCCAAACCAAAGTTCGATGCTGTTAAATCTCAGGTGTCGCAGCTCAAGGTACGGTAATTCGTTGTTTTTTAAAGAGAATCAAGAAGTCCCTAGGGTGCAAATTGCCAGCATGTCCTATATTGATATTGACTCTATAACCTTTTTTGCTTCCTGGAATTTAAACGTCTCAAATGCTTTCTTCCTTAATACTCTGTAGATTAGTCTGGTGCAGCTTTCAATGGAGGACAGTCGCGTAGAGGCTGATCAGTCGTTCCACCTGCTCAAGCGCGGTATTCTCGAACTTGGCGCAGAGCTCTCGATCAAGACTGGCGATGCTGCAGCCTTCGAGCGTTATCTGGCACAGCTTGAGCCATACTACTTTGGCAACTTTAAGGACAAGCTGAGCGAATCGAAGGTGATGTACCCCCTTATTGGGCTCAACCTTCTTCGGATGCTGACGGACAACCTGATTGCCGACTTCCACTCGGCGCTGGAGCGCATAGATCTGGACCAGCTTCAAAACAACCCATTCATTGTACACCCTGTCAAGCTTGAGCAGGCACTGATGGAGGGAAGCTACAAAAAGGTCTGGCAGGCGCGCTCTGAGGTGCCGACCCCTGAATACCTGTTCTTTATGGATCTGCTTATGGGGACAATCCGCAACGAGGTCGCATCTTGTGTCGAAAAGAGCTACTCGAGCCTTCCATTCGACGATGCAAAGTCGGTTTTGTTTTTCTCAAGCATGGATGAGCTGCTGAGGTTCTCGCAGGAACACAAGTGGACCGTGAGTCCGTCGGAGAAGCGGATAACATTCCCAGTCGTGGCCGAGGACGCGCACATGTTCCATGGCGACGATATCATGAAGCAGACGCTGGCCTACGCCCGCGAGCTTGAGCGTATCGTGTAGCTTTCTCCTGTCATTTTCTTTGTATTAGGTTTTGTGAACATTTCAACAGCAGAGTCCTGTGAGAAAGAAAAGCCGCAAAAGTGGAAACAAGCAGGAGGAGGGGGCGCATGTGAGGAACCCACGCAAATCACCGAAATAGAAATCCCAGCATTTTGAGGCTGGTTATAAAAATAAAGAATATAACTTGCAGCATTATTGACTCTTTCCTCTTCGTCGTTCGCTATTTATTGCTCTCAGCAGTTGAATTTCGTCTCTTTTTCCATTTAACAAGATCAAAAGTCAAAAATGCTTTTTTCTGCGGCTCGTGCTATTGCGCTACGTTCTGGTGGACGTGTGTCTCGTGTGTCGTCTGCTGCTTCAAGCCGTCGCTTTATCTCGATCAAGCCACTTTACACGGCCGAGGCTACTGCCACTGGTGGCCGCAACGGCCGCGCTGTTTCGAGCGACAATGTTGTGAATGTCAGTCTGTCTCTCCCGAAGGAACTCGGCGGAGCTGGCGAGGCTGGCAAGACGAATCCGGAGCAGCTGTTTGCTGCCGGATACTCTGCTTGCTTCCAGGGCGCCATGGGTCTCGCAGCAAAGAAGCTGCACGTCGAGTTGCCCGAGGCAAACACCGTTACCGGTCGCGTCCATATTGGCACCGACAACAGCGGCGGGCTTGGACTGGCTGTTGAGCTGCAGGTCAAAGCCCCCGGACTTGAGAAGGAGACGGTTCAAAAGGTTGTTGATCTGGCTCACACGATCTGCCCGTACAGCCGCGCAACCAACGGAAACATTGACGTCAAGCTTTCTGTGGTTTGAGCTGATCTTCTAACCCTTTTTAGAATATTCTATTTTCTTGGTCTTGTTTTGAACTTTAATATCGGTTTTACAGTCTGCAAGGAACATGAGTATTTGTTCAGAGCTTTACAATTGCCCGATCTCAATACCCCGGCGAGCTTACTGTCTTTGTCTCGATACTTCTTTGTGCGGGTGCGATTGATGAGGTCTTTCGAGATCTTGCTGTATTGGACTCGCAGCCTCTGCGATCTACAAATATATGGCTTTGTGCGTCGCTGAGAATGGATACAAAGCCCGAAAGCTGCGTTCGGATTTTGCTCTGTTCCTCTTCTATTTCGTCTATCCTACCCTTGCATTGGTCCAGTATATGCTCCAGCTGCATGTTCTGGTTGACAAGTGCGTTATCTGTCACATCGCGCAGACGTCTTAGGGTTTGGTTCATTTTATCTGACCACTCCTTGAACCGCTTCCGAAGACACTCTCGTTTTGCTGACATATCCATTGTACACCTATCCATATCGCCGCATTCGTCATTAGGACTTGCTATCATTGGCCTGCTGTTGTCATCAATATCGGTGTTGTGGTGAGCTATATTTGCCGATAGATGTTGCTTGTCTACACTCTGCATGTCGTCTTCATTTCTGTGTCTCTGGTTATCAATATCCTTTATATTGCCACATACTGTTGAGGCGCTACACAATGCGTTAAGATCTTGTGGATGCCAGCTCTGGTTGCTGTCTTGAATACTACTGAGATCCAGGCTTCCTACACTGCTACTTGATCTATTT
The DNA here is from genome assembly GCA_027578915.1 of Coemansia sp. RSA 1200. Lineage (NCBI taxonomy): Eukaryota > Fungi > Kickxellomycota > Kickxellomycetes > Kickxellales > Kickxellaceae > Coemansia > Coemansia sp. RSA 1200. The sequence continues at coordinate 19,293 of JANBTT010000074.1, read as the reverse complement.
TTACTGACATTGCTGCTCTCTTCCAGCCTGCTGTTCATTTTGATATACAGTGCGCTTTGTGTATGTGCAAAAAATAGAGATATTTTCACTAAAAGCCGGTATTGCAATACACTGTGGATAGATGAGCAAAGATGGCCATCTTTTTGCATGACATGTTCAGAAAAGACTGCTGTTTTTCGGTTTCTCGCCAGCTTCTCCTTGTAATTGGTAGAGATCCTTGTGGCTAGCATTGACAATAAGCATACACTCTATTTACAACATTTTGCTGCGCATACATTGCTTTGTGCTGAAAAAATTCCGTTCAAGCCAGATTTAGCATAGAACGAGTTGGTAACATTTTGTTGACATTGGCGTTGATTTTGTTCTATTCGACATCCTTGTCCAATCATATCGCTCCAACGCCTGGTAAATGGGCTCTTGCTCTACACTAAATATGGCGAGAAAGCAAAAGCAACCGACTTTGTTGACGATAATATATGCAGAATTGCACTTGCCACGCCTTTCTTCTCCTCAAGATTTCATATCGTATTTTTCACTATTGGTTCTCCTAAAACAAAATCTTTCCTTACTCTATAATCGTTTTAATCTGTCATACGAATCGTAAAAAGGAGCAGTCCGAAGGTCACTCAGGTGTTGATTAGAGAGGAAGCGAGATCACCAACGATGCAGATGCTAACAAAGGTGAGTTGGTAACGAAGGATTCAACTTTAAACACTATTTTACATTTTGGATGTGCACAATTCAACCTTGTGCCTTCTTTTAATTGAACAATCTTTCAACTAATTCAGCAGAAAAACACTTCATCTCGAGTCAATATGTAGTTTGAGACAAAAAGCAGTCGTGTAAAAGGCGTTGCATTCCACCCAAGACGGCCATGGATTCTTGCATCGCTCCACAACGGTAGCATCCAGCTTTGGGACTATCGCATGGGCACACTGATTGAGCGTTTTGAAGAGCATGAAGGCCCTGTCCGCGGAATATCGTTTCATCCCACACAGGAGCTTTTTGTATCAGGTGGTGACGACTATAAGGTGAAGGTTTGGAACCACCGCACCCGTCGTTGCTTATTCACACTCCAAGGCCATCTTGATTACGTGCGCACCGTCTTTTTCCACCCTGAACAGCCATGGATCATAAGCGCGTCGGACGACCAGACCATCCGCATCTGGAACTGGCAATCGCGCCAGTGCATTGCTGTGCTTACCGGCCACAACCACTATGTCATGTGCGCCCAGTTCCATCCGACTGACGATCTTGTTGTTTCAGCATGTCTTGACCAGACTGTGCGCGTTTGGGACATATCAGGATTACGCCGCAAGAGCGCTGCCGGGGCACAGCCAATGATGACCGATCCACTGTCATCCCAGCGCATGAACGCACAAGGCGATCTGTTTAACGTGACTGACGTTGTTGTCAAGTTTGTGCTGGAAGGCCATACACGCGGTGTCAACTGGGCCTGCTTCCATCCAACCATGCCACTGGTTCTGTCTTGCGGCGATGATCGCCAGGTCAAGATCTGGCGCATGAACGACTCGCGTGCATGGGAAGTCGATACTTGCCGTGGTCATTATAACAACGTGAACTCTGCTTTGTTCCATCCAAAGCGGGACTTTATCCTCTCTGACTCTGAGGACAAGACTATTCGTGTGTGGGATACCTCGCGCCGCACGCTGCTGCAGACGTTCAGACGTGAGCAAGATCGCTTCTGGTGCCTCACTGCTCACCCAGAGCTCAATCTGTTTGCCGCTGGTCATGACAATGGCCTGCTTGTATTCAAGCTCGAGCGCGAACGTCCAGCAGCTACGATTCATCACAACTCGCTGTTCTACGTCAAGGATTCACAGATCCGCTTGCATGATTTTGCCACCGGAAATGACGCGCCGATAGTCTCTACTCGCTCGGCACCAACAGGACAATACCTGCCTCCGCCTCGCTCAATGTCCTATAATCCCGCAGAGAAAGCGATTTTGCTGACAAGTGATGCGGAAGGAGGAACCTATGAGCTCTATCCTCTTCCGCGCCAGTTTACAGGCCAGGTCGCGGACGCAGGACAGACACATCGCGCTGCCGGCTCATGTGCTATTTGGATTGGACGTAATCGATTTGTAATTCTGGATAAGGCAGAGCAGCAGCTTGTGGTTAAGACCACGCCCAACCAGAACCCACGAACCGTGAAACCGCCTGCAACTGTCGAGGCCATTTTCCCTGCGCCCGGAACACAGATTCTGTTGGCTACGTCAACATCTGTCATTCTTTTTGATGTCCAAACGCGCCAAGCAACAGCTGAGATTAATGCTGCGTCTGTCAAGTATGTTTCTTGGAGTGCGGACATGTCTAAGGTCGCACTGCTGTCAAAGCACACAGTCGTGATTGCCACCAAGCAGCTTGAGCAGCTTTGCCAGATACACGAGACAATCCGTATCAAGAGCGCTGTTTGGGACGACTCTAGTGTTCTGCTGTACTCGACTCTGAATCACGTTAAATTTGCGTTGACTCAAGGCGACTCTGGAATAATCCGTACCATCGACAACCCTATCTATTTGGTGCGTATCCAAGGTGGCGATCTGCATTGCCTCGACCGTGAGGGAAATGTTCAGGTGCTAAAGATTGACCCCACGGAATACAAGTTCAAGCTTGCACTGATTCACAAGAACTACGATGAAGTTGTGTCGATTATCCGCAACTCGAATCTTGTTGGGCAGTCCATCATTGCATACCTGCAAAAGAACGGATATCCTGAGATTGCTCTTCATTTTGTGCGTGATGACACGGCACGCTTTGAGCTTGCACTCGAATGTGGCAACATGGACATTGCTCTTGAGACGGCAAAGGCTATTGATAAGCCAGCATATTGGGAAAAGTTTAGCCAGGAGGCTCTGAACCGCGGACTCATCCATATGGCAGAACTCGCGTACCAGCGTGTGAAGGCATACGAGAAGCTGTCGTTCCTCTATAGTATCACTGGAAATATGGAGAAGCTTGGGAAGATGCACAAGCTCTCGAGTATTCGTGGAAACTTGCAGTCGCGCTTCCAGAATGCATTCTACCTCGGTGACATCGAGGACCGTATCCAGACGCTTCGTGAGGCTGGGCAGCATGCGCTTGCGTATCTGACAGCGAAGACGCACGGACTTGCGGAGGAGGCAGAGGCTATCCGTGCAGCAGCTGGAATAGAGGAAAGCGATATTAAGGGACTTCCTAAAGCGGATGAGGCAGTGCTTCTGCAACCAGCAACGCCTGTGATCCCGTCATTGGAACTGAACTGGCCTCAACTGCGTGTGCCAAAGGGTGTATTTGAAGACGGGTTTAGCTTGGGCGACAAGAGCGCTGGCCCACACCCCGGGAAGTCGCGTGTTGCAGATGTGGCTAATGGAGGTGTTGGAGCGAATGAGAGCGCTGGTATTTGGGATAACCTTAACGGCAAGAGTGGTGAGGCAGAGGGCAATGGATTTGAGGACGAGGAAGATCTTTTGGGCGACGCAGGGGACGATGCTGAAGGCGGCTGGGGAATCGATGACGATGGTGAGCTCGATGCGGAGATTGCAGCTGAGGCCACAGCAGTGGCAGCCGCAGAGTTTGTGGCGCCGCAGCCAGGAGCAGACGAGCTTGACGTCTGGTCGCGCAACTCGACGCTTGCAGTGGATCAGATTGCAGCAGGGAACTTTGAGCAGGCGATGAAGCTGCTTCGCGATCAAGCGGGCATAGCGTCGTTTGAGGCACTGAAGCCGGCGTTCCTGGAAATCTACACTGCGTCGCGATCAACGCTCACAATGATGCCCTTTGGACCGGCATCGCGGATTCCGTTGCGGCGCAAGGCAACAAAGGGAGTGGAATCTTTGCAGCATCTGCCAGCACAGATATACAGCCTGTCATCGTCTCTCGAGCAGCTGCAGCAGGGATATCGTGCAACCACGGCAGCCAAGTTTAGCGAAGCGCTTGACATCTTCCGACGCCTGCTGCTGTCGCTGATGTTTGTTGTTGGCGACAGTGAGGAGGATGCAAAGGAGATCAAGCAGGTGCTCCAGACGTCCCGGGAGTACGTTGTTGGAATCAGCATCGAGCTTGAGCGGGCGGCGGTGTCAAAGGAGGAACAGGACGAATCGAACACCACGCGTCTGGTGGAACTAGCGGCATACTTCACGCACTGCGAGCTTCGCGCAGACCACGAGAAGCTGTCGCTACGGCTGGCGATGAACACGGCGTACAAGCACAAGTGCTTCAAGGCGGCGGGGGAGTTTGCGCAGCGGCTTCTTGATCTGGCACCTGCACCACAGATAGCTGAGAAGGCGCGCAAGATGATCACGATCTGCGACCGCCAGAGCCGCGACGTGTTGCCGGTCAAGTACGATGCGCGCAATCCGTTTGTGGTCTGTGCGGCATCGCACACGCCGATCTACAAGGGCGAGGCAGCCACAGTCTGCCCGTACTGCCAGGCGTCATACAAGCCGGAGTTTGACGGAGAGCTGTGCCGCGTGTGCACGGTTGCTCAGATCGGCGCCAAGGCTAGCGGACTGCGTCAGCTTGCAGCGTCCCAATGAAGAGACAACAAGCGACATGCTTGCTTCCCTGGCAGAGAAGGGGGTTTCTCTAATTTTTTTCTATAGTTCCAATGCCATTATTTTTATTTACTTTTCCTTTGGCTACGGTATTTTCAAAAAGGTTTGTGGGAGGATTAGTCAACTGGGCGTGAATCGACAGAGTCAGCAGCGACTACTAGAGCCTTTGGATGACAACAGCACTGGCGCCGCCACCGCCGTTGCAGACGGACGCGCAGCCGAACTGGCCAGGCTTGAGCAGATGCGTCAGAGTGACAAGGATGCGCGAGCCGGAGGACCCGATCGGATGGCCAAGAGCCACGGCACCGCCGGCAATGTTGACCTTGTCGGGATCAAGGCCCAGGATCTTCTCGTTGACGCGAGCAACAACGCTGAAGGCCTCGTTGAGCTCCCACAGCGCAATGTCCTTGATGGCAAGACCGGCACGCTCCAGCGCAATAGGCACGGCGAGGGAGGGCGCAATGGGGAAGTCGATGGGGGAGATAGCGGCATCGGCGAACGATACGATGCGCGCCAGCGGCTGGACGTCCAACTGGCCGGCTCTCTCTGCACTGAGAAGAAGGAGCGCGCTGGCGCCGTCGTTGATTGTGCTTGCGTTGGCAGCAGTGACAGTGCCGTTCTTCTCGAAAACGGGACGCAGTCCGGGCACCTTGTCAAAGTTGACGTTGGTGAACTCCTCATCGACGGAAACAACAGTGTCGCCCTTGCGTGTCTCGACGGTGACTGGCACCACCTCTTTATCGAAGACGCCGGCAGCCCAAGCGGCGGCGGCGCGCTTGTACGAGGCAATTGCGTGGGAGTCCTGCATTTCGCGCGAGATGTTGTGCTTGCGCGCGGTGTTCTCAGCGCAATTGCCCATGTGGAAGTTGTTGTAGACGTCCCACAGGCCGTCCTTGACGATTCCGTCGCTGAGCACGCTGTGGCCGTACGCTGTTCCGCGCGGCGCGTAGTACGGGACGTTGCTCATGCTTTCCATGCCGCCGGCCACCATGGCTGGCTGCGCACCCGTCTGGATGGTCTGTGCGGCCAGCATCACCGCCTTCATGCCTGACGCACAGACCTTGTTGATTGTGGTGGCCGGCGTCGATTCGGGGAGTCCGGCTCCTATTAGTGCCTGCGTTGTGGGCGCCTGGCCCTCGGCTGCCTGGAGGACGTTTCCCATGTACACCTCCTTCACATGCGTTGGATCGATGGCTACAGAGGCGTTAGTAGCAATGGGCAAGCGACAGATAGGCGATGTTGAGCAAGACACAATGGATGCAGATGTGGATATGCTAGGGTTGCAGTCAGTGCTAGCTGGTTTACTTACCGGCCTTTTCAACTGCGCCTCGGATGGCGACAGCACCGAGCTCTGGCGCTGTGAGCTTGGCCAGCGACCCGCGGAAGCATCCCACGGGAGTGCGCACGGCCGACGCTATGACCACGTCAACCAGCTTGCGGACAGACATGGCGGGCGGATGGGTGTGCTTGGCTGTTGGGATTCAATCAGAGGTGAAGAGAAAGAAAGAAAGAAAGAGGGGGTTGTGGAGCAAGTGGAGGAGAGAAATGCAAAAGAGCGGTCAGAGCGCGGATGAAGCGGGGGCAGAGGAATGTTAGCTCTATTTATTTTGTCCGGAAGCCATCCATGCTCATGCCAGTGCCCTGCTTTCACGTGAGGATATGATAAGGAGATAGGGCGGCGTGATCGTGAGAAACAGGCAAGACGTTCTGCTGAGTGCCACAGACCGGCGGCGGCCTTTCCGACTCGACAGAATCCAGAGGCAGAAGGCAGAAGGCAGAAGGCACGCATCATCGGCTCACGTGCACGTGGATTGTCCAGAGCCATCGAGATGCAGTGAGCCAGGCGGAGCAGAATGCACAGTGGCCAAGACAAGACAAGACGCAGACGACAACAATCTTTCTACCACGCATGCATGTGCTGTGCTGTGCTGTGCTGTGCTGTGACGATGCGTCGAATTCGCGATCTCGCTTGGAAGACACGTCCTGAGTGGAGCTGTCTGCTGGTACCGCCTGGTGCAGAAAGCGCTCGCTCCGGCCGGCGTGGCTGCGGCGGTTGGCTGTCTCTTTTCTTCTGTTTATGGATGTGCTGGCACCAAGCGTAGCGCTCCAAAGAGAAAGCACGCCGGCGGAGAAAAAACCAAAACCAAAACCAAAACCAAGCCAAAGCACGGGCTGCATGCTGCTGCAACCGACATCCGCCGCCTTCTCTCCCTGCCTCGGCCTTTGCCTCTGCATCATCATCTGCCTCTGTTGCTTCTGCGTCTTTGTCTGCCTTGTCTGCCTGCCGCCTTGCGCCATTTTTACGCTTGCAGATGCGCCGCTGCTTGTGTGTCTGCTCCTTCTTTCTCCCTCCCCTCGCCTTAAATTCTCTGTCTGCCGCTCTCTTCATCTTTCTCTGTCTTTCTCTGCTACTCGCCCACCCTTGCCCTTCTTTTCTCTCCTCTTCAGCAAGCCTCCTCCTCCTTCGTCTGTGCTTTTTTCACATTGTATTGCCTTGTTTCTGCTGTTCTACATCCACCACTGGGCCACCTTTCTTGTCTGTTGCCCGCTTCTGCCTTCTTGAGTGCGCTTGTGTTTGGCTAGAACTTGACTCTGAACTCGTGTGTGTCTTGCTCTTTCCTCGTTGCAACAGCTTCTTGCTACCGTTCTCTCCCAGTCGCCTGCCTGTTCTCTATTTCTTCCTCTTTCTCTCTCTCCACACCCGCCTTACTCAGTATTAGATGGAGTTCTACCAACGCTCCGCGCATCCGACGATTCCCGCTGCTCACAGGATGATGCCTGCCCCCGCACACCACCAATACTTGCCCGACCCTCAGCTTCTGCCACCTTCTTACGCTCCGCCTCAGTACGCCGCTTCTCACCACACAGAACCATACTCTGCTCCTCCGCGCCGTCTGCCGTCGGTGTCGGAGCTTCTTGTTCCTCAACAGCAGCAACAACAACAACAGGTATGTGCCGGGCCCCCGCCCTTTTTCCCTCTTCCACACTCAATGCACCGCTGCCATGGGCTTTCTTTGTTGCTTTTGGCGTCATTGTTTACACGGCTAGTGCCCGCCCACCCGCATTGTGTGGCTGTATCTATTGTAGTTACTATTCTTCTGCCTTGCATTGTCTGTCTCAAAAGCCTGTCTATACCGCCAACGTGTGTCCTGTCTTCCCACACGCTCTAGCATCCTTTTATCCCTGTTTCCGGCATGTACAGGCTCGCACATGCCTTTACTTCTCTACTGCCACTAACCACAGAACTCCCTTTCCTCCGGCCGCGCTTTGATCCTTTGCTTATTGCCTGTAGGTCGCTGCTGCCAGCCCTGCGCGCAACCCGCCGCCAGCCCCCTATGCGATCTCCTATGCACATTCCGATCGTCCGCCTCAGAGCCATCCGCAGCATGCTGCTGCCTACACAGATTCTTCAGCCTATGCCGTGGAGCCACAGAAGCCTCTTGGAATCGACGTTCCAAAGTCCGCATCCGCCTCACATCACAGAGATTCCGAATCAGCATCATCTGTGTCGTCTCAGACAACGCTGGTGGACAACTACTCCCCACAGCTGACTCGTCAGCCTCCCGCCTTCAAGCAGCCGCCCAGCTCCACCAACCGCACCATGTATGAGGACGATGTCTTCACAGCTGCCAGGATTCTGATGAGTCTGCGCACCTGCAAGATGCCTTGCTGAGTAGCGCGGGTGCTTTATTCAGGCTGTGTTCATTGTTCCTGTTTTGCTGCTTGGATGTGGGATGTGCTTTTTTGTTTCTGGTCGAAATCCGTGCATCTGCTTGGCAAAGAGCTCTTGCTCTTTTTTTGTTTGGTATTGTTGTTCTGTGTTGGGTGGTGCCGGTTTTGTGCTTTGCCAATGTTCTATGTCAATTGCGGTGTCTTCAAGAGGAGCGAATCCCCCTCCAGCTACCTTGTGTCTGACCCGTGGTAACCAGGGTTGCCCTTTTTCTTTGCCAGATCCAGACTGAGGAAGAGTAGGAATACAGCAGGCGCAGAGGAGGCGGGTTTTGCGCCTTTGTGCTTCTGAATACCCGCCGCAGCAACTAGCAACCAGTAGCATCAGCCAGCTAGCAGCAAATGGACTCCACCCGCTCTTTCTTTGCCAGCCACGGAATTGGAATCCGCCGCCACACTCGGCCTTTGTCCGCCACTGCTGTTTTGGAAATCACTCTTCCCCCCTGAGCTCGCGCTAAAAATAGTAATCCTTTTGGATCTTCGCTCTCCATCATTACCCTCAGCATTCAAATCAGGTTGATCAAGCACAACGCTTTTTTTATGTATACTTTTTCTCTTTCTTTCTCCAGAAACCACCCTTTCTTTTTTCTCTGAAAAGGAAGGGTGGTTCTTTGTAAAAACAAAAAAATTAATCGACATGGTTTATTCCACAAATCCTTCTGCACCACCACTGAAAAGTATGACTGACTATCAAACGAGCAAGCCGCTGCAACTTGCTGGTCCAAACAGGAAAAAAAGAAGCAACAGAAGCAACAATTAGAAAAGAGTGCGAGCCACCTCGATCTCCTTGTTCATGGCAAGCAGCTCCTCCACTCGCGCCAGCTTCTTGGGATCCTTGCGTAAAACAAACTTAAAGTCTTCGACTTGGATCTTGTTTTTACGCCCTGAAATCGTTGCTGCCTGAACACATGTGCTGTTTATAAAGTCAACCAGAATGTCCTCCAGAACGTCTACGCTTTCTGGAAGCGGCGATATCGAGTCGCCGAACCCGTACATCAGCAGCGCCAACTCTCTGCTGAACAGCTTGTGCCGCGGAAACTGCTTGTTTGTGGTCTCCACCTGTTCGTCCATGATAGCTGCTATGCACAATGATGGCCTCCTGTCGTAGGTCTCGCTATATTAGTTGTGTTTGGATATAATTTATGTTTAATTAAATATATATACACATGAGTTAGTCGTCGATTGCACGTTTCTTTTTCTTTTTCTTTTTTCGCTGTTGCCCACTTTTATGATATTAGTAATATTTTCAACTTCACTATGGAGAGTATCCGCGTGATGCTGGCGATACCAATGTCCAAAGTGACGGTATTCAATGTTTCTTTTGATTGCAATACAATAAGAAAGTGCCAATGCGCTGATGAATGATAGTTGTAATAATATAATACTTTTATAGCGCTATATGCTACTTGATATTGACGCTCTTTTCTGAGACTTTATTCTTTTTTATTTTGACACCAATGGTACAGGATCAATCATTGCTTGCCAACAGCGCAATATCGTTCCCAAGCGCCATAAAGGCAGGCTGTACATGCTTCGGAGATATATCAAGTCGTATTGGCGCGTATAAATTACTGAAAATTGTGCCGTTTCCTAGACGACCAGCATGGTTTCCAAGCCCCCACGAGTAGACGTTGTTCTGGCTGTCCAATGAAAGACACCGGTCTGTCGATGCGGCAATGTGCTCGATGTCGCTAATTCCTTTGACTAAAGATGGCGTTAGCGACGATGCAGTGTCTGCTCCTATTCCGATTGCGCCATAGCCACATCCATACACTCGGCCATCGGACAAGAGCACCAAAGCATGGCACCCACCAGCAGCAATCTTTACGATCGTGCCACCTGTAAACGGGATTTCAAGAGGTGCAAGCACCTGGTCTATTTTCTTGCCAATCATACATTGGCCATACTCGGCATTGCCCCAATAAAACAGCCTACCGTCGGCGGAAAGTGCCAGCGTAAAGTCGGTTGACGAGGATATGTCCACAATAGGCGCTTTGTCAAGGCCAACAACCTGTACTGGCTGATCATGGCAGACTGTCGAGTCAGGCCCGGCTCCCAGCTGGCCGTCAGACCCCCATCCCATGGCAAACACACGTCCCAATGATGTAAGAATCAGCGTATGGTCCATTCCACATTGCACCTTGACTGGCATTTCGTCTGAACGGAGAATATCCTTTAAAGCTGCAACTTCCACAAGGCCAGATGCCGGAATCAGATGCTCCTCCTGCTCCAGTTCAGCGGTCTGTTTGGGTATGGTTGATCCTTGAAGTTTGTTTGCATCGCCAATGCCTAGCTGGCCGTATGAGTTGCTCCCACACACCATTACAACCTTGGTCTTATCCTTCTTTTCGACAACCATTGCGCTGTGTTCTCGTCCGCACGCTATTTGAAGCACCCTTCCTGGGACACTTGTGACTATAGAGGTGCTAGAGCCCTCCTGGCCCAGTTGCCGACACCGGTTGAGCCCAAAGCCTGCTAGATGTGATTCAAACCTGTCCCCGCTCAAGCTATGTGTGGAGACTAACGCGTGCCTCACGCCCGCACCCATCGCATCAACGGTAATGCTTGCCGTTTGGTCAGATCGACATCGAAACAGTCTTTCAAGCGATATCTGTATGGGTGTTGCGCACGCATGCTCTTCGAGTGAGCCACCTTCCGGATCAGAACCTCCAAGCGGCGGTGACTCGGACAGCACTGACGGTTTGGCAAAATGGCCCACACACGCGCCCCATGCAGTAACAATCGACGATTTTGAACGTGTTCGCACCGATCCCTTGAGACTGCTGAGAAGTCTTGGCAATCGACGGTAGGACCCAGCGAACAGTAGCAAGCACATCATATGCCAACGGCGTGCATGTATCGCTTATGATGGGAAAGCAGAGAAAATGGATTACTTTAATACTATGCAAAATCGGTTAGCAGAAGAAGAAAAGAGAGAACCAACCCCCCGCCCTGGAGGTTTGTTATCTGAGTACATAAGCAAGCGACAGTAGCTCTGATAAAAAAAAAGAGAAGCTTATGGACAGGAGTTCAAATTTACTCAACCACCGCACCAATCAAAACAGTAAAATAGTCGGCAAGCATGATCAACCATAACTGACGAGGAAGAAACAAAGCACATACAATAAACTATATCGTGCACCTGCTGCTGCTGCCGCCTAGAAGTGCATCATTGAGGGGATATCGCGGCTTATATAGAGTTTATAACAGTGTCCTATTGTTTCGACTTCTGAGGCGGATATTGGTGTTTCTACCAGGATAACTATAACTTTTCTGCAGTTAGAAATAAACGATATCAGTAGTCTGGAGAAAGACTATGGCCACATACATCAGCGACGATGACGATTCGAGCGATATTATTGCGGTAGCTGACGACGAGCCTGTGGACAGCACGCTCAGTGTACGCCACACGGCTCTTTGCAAAGAACTAAGGAGCGTAGAAGCAGAGATAAGTGCACTCGAGCATAAACGACGAGGTATTCTAAAGGACATTGATGATGTCAAGGTAATGATTGAAGAGTCGGCACAAGTCAGCCAGACACGACACAACGAGCATCTCAAGGTCGGATACGAATCGTCCAATTTTGCATGGTCTTCCCGTATCAACGAACTGCGCAATCAAGTATTCAGGATCGGCTCCTTTCGTGGAAATCAAAAGGCCATCATTAACGCAACGCTCGATGGTCGCGATGTTGTGGTTATCATGCCAACCGGCGGAGGAAAGTCGCTGTGCTATCAGCTTCCGGCGCTTGTTTCGACAGGGCTCACCCTGGTTGTCTCTCCGCTTATTGCACTGATGGATGACCAGGTCATGCAGCTAAAGGAATGCGGGATCGATGCTGAGGCCTTTACTTCAGAGTCGCAGAACCCCGCAGAGATCAAGGACAAAATACGGCAATTATGCCCATCGGTAAAGCGACGGCGAAAGGACACAGTGGTGGGCAACGCAGTTGCGGGCGTTGATCTTATGGCCATACCAGACGGGCTGCGTCTGCTGTATGTTTCACCGGAGAAGATAGTCACCGGAAAGCGGTTTTTGGCGCAGATCGAGAAAGTGTACGCTGCTGGGATGCTGTCTCGCATTGTAATCGACGAGTGCCACTGCGCAAGCGAGTACGGGAACGACTTTCGTCCAGACTATGGCAAGCTTGGCATCCTAAAGTACATGTTCCCCGACATTCCTGTCATTGCTCTTTCGGCCACGTGTCCGCCGCGGATCCTGAACAGCGTACGCAAGATACTTGGGATTCAGGGCGGCACCGAGCGACCCAGCGCAATCGTCTACACATCGCCGCTATGGCGGCAGAATCTGCACTACAGCATAGTGCGCAAGGTTGAGAGCATTACGAACCAGCGCATGCAGCTTGTCGAGTGGATTACGCAGAAGCACGCGGACAACCGCGGTATAGTGTATTGCGCAACAAAAAACGATGCGTACGAGCTTGCAGCCCTGCTCTACGAGAACGACGTCAAAAAGTACACGGTCGGGCTGTACTATGGCAACCTCGAGCGCGAAAAGAAGGAAAAGCTACACGAGATGTGGAGGGGAGGACAGGTGCAAATAATAGTTGCTACGAATGCGTTTGGGATGGGCATCAATTCGCTTGACGTGCGCTTTGTTGCACACTACACTGCTCCCAAGACGCTTGAGAACTATTACCAGGAATCCGGCCGAGCAGGCAGGGACGGCGCGCCTGCCGACTGCGTTCTCTTTTACCGCTCGCTGGACTCGTCAAAGATCGTGGGCTGGGGATTTGACGCACAAGCAGTCGAAGGTCTGAACAAGGCGCGCGCGATGGTCAACTACGCAGAGTGCAGACACGTCTGCCGCAAGACTCTTTTGCAAGAATACTTGCAAGGCCCGTCCAATGCCCGCCATGGTTCCAGTCAAGACGATAGAACTCGTACGTGTGGCGTGTGCGACGTTTGCACGGAGCAGTCGCAGGTCGTTCGCATCGATTGCACGGAGCTTGCTCTAACCACCGTCAACATAATCGGCGCAGCTGGAGAGGAGCGTTTGACTCTGGCGAAGCTGTGCAAGTACATCCGTGGCAATGGGCTCGACAAGGCGCCAAATATTGCCGAGCTGGCAGACCAAGGAAGAGCGCGCTTCATTCGCATTAAGGATGCCGAAGCAGGGTATGTTGTCAACCGGTTTGTTGCCATGGGACTGCTGTCAGAAACCTTTGGACACAGCGGGTACTCCACCAATGCATATCTGGACATTGCTGACAGATATCGCTACTGCGTGGGGCATACGCTGCGCCAGAAGGAAGGCCTTGGCTCCTTTTTGGTAGAGTTTGCAGCAGACAGCGTTCCCAAGGCGCTGGATGCTGCAAACATCAAAGATTCGCCTCGTATCGTAAGCATCGCCAACGAAAGCGACAGCGATTGATTGAACCGCCATTTTTTCAGCCGTGCTTCACACACCCTCCTCCTCCTTCTCGTGCCTTCCTTTGCGCGTTTTTGACTTCTTTGTCGTCTTTTTCTTTTTTTTTTTCTGCTTTTTGTCTTGTAACGAATTCTATGTTTATTGCTCCATTTGTGCCTCGCTCTTTTTAATTCTTTAAAAGAACTGGAATCTATTTCTCTCATCTTGGCTCTCTTCTCTTTTCTGGAATCTTTACTCTGTTGCATTCAGACTATTTTTATTATATTGCCACCACGCGTAGTTTTGGCTTGGACAGACATCAAATTTATAACCGTGCTATTGCCGATACAGAATAACGTGCAATGTCGTTAACGGCCTTCATATACATTCTGGCCCTTATAATGGCCGGCGTTCTGCTCTTTGGTGCCGTCTACTTTGTAAGTGACTCATGTCGTTCAGATCACCCGCTTTTAACACGTGCCTCAATTATAAAGGAAACCTTTGGCTCTCCCCATTTGCAGCTAATAAAATTTTTGGATGCTTTCTCATTCTATCTTCTCAGTATAGGTTATCATGCTTACGGATCTGGAGTGCGACTATATCAACCCTATCGACCTGGCCAACAACCTTAACACGTATGTCATGCCCGACCTTGCTGCCCATATGGTTCTGCTTGTGGTGTTCCTTCTCCTGGGCGAGTGGATGTCAATGCTCTTGAACTTGCCACTTGCGGCCTGGAACGTGACAAAGGTTGTCAACAACCGGCAATTCTACGACGCAACCGAAGTGTTCCGCACGCTTTCCAAGCACAAGCGGGAAAACTTTGTCAAGGTTGGCTTCTATCTGGTCTGCTTCTTCTACTACCTGTATAGCATGATTATTACGCTTGTCAACGAGTCAACGCACGACTACAACACTGCCAGTGCGCACTGAGCGTGCGTCTTTTTCTTTTACGTTGAGCACAAGTGCTTTGACCGACATTAGCTGACATTAGACAAGAGAAACAACGAATCTGTTTTATGGGGTTGCTTTTGGCCTTTAGCCCCTATTTTCTTTATTTTTTCCCTTCATTGGCGTAGTTTGGAATATATATTATTTTCAAGATTTAGAGCAACAGGCGGACAGCTCCTTAACCAGAACGGAGACCTGCTAATGCTACTGATTCAATGGTTGATGGGACTAGAACATACAGTTACTGTGCCAAAGCTGTGGATTGAGCTGATGGTGCTTGAAAAAGCCCTCCAACGCGTTACTGAATAATGCGCGCGTCCCATTCGCGCTTTATGTTTTTTCCTGCGAATTGTGTGCCAGTTTTTTTTCCTTTCTTCGTTCCTTTTGTTTTTGTTGTTTTTGTGTTATTCAACAATAATCTATTTACATACTATCACAGCAAGCCTTCTTCATTTTGGCAAACACAGCATGGAACTCTCTGAGGACAATGACATTGGAGAGGCATACACAGAGGAAAGAATAAGCGAGGAACTTGAACGCTATCGCAACATCGTGCTGTCAGCATGCTCGTCCTTGGGAAACCTTCAGCCTATCTCCGTGCCAGACAAAAAAGCACGCAGGATAAGGAATGAACGACCGTTGCTTAATGTTGGTGGCAAGCAGATGGAGTATGTTCCAAGCGAAGACTGCCTTTCGTCACTCAAGGACATAAAGCGGTATATTCAGATGGACGAGCAAGGCGAGGGAAAGCTGGTGCTAGAGTGGCTCGGGAACTGGAACGTCCTCGAAAGCGACATTATTCCGATCTTTATTTACAACGCCAAAAAGCTGATGGCCGCGGCAAAGTCGAATAATGGCGAGTCAGAGTGGGACCACGACATTGCCCTGAAGACAGCCATGCTTTGTGTTGAGCTTTTTGTGTTCACAACCTGGAGCATGGATTCGGAGCCCGAAGACGTCAAGGCAAAGTTCATTCGCATACTGCGCTCATATAAGCGCTCCTTTGCAAACAGCGAGGCAGTTTCCAGCCTTCTTTCCGTTGCTGTTATGTTTGCGCGCAAGTCAGTCAACACAGAGAAGGAGGCAATGCTAATCAAGGGCATTCTGTATGTGTTTCGGAACATACTTGCTATTCCCGATCCATTTGTTTCTCCCTCATCATCTGGCATTGCACAGATCGAGTCCCACGACATGCTTATTTCTGTTCTTGACAAGGAGCTTGCCATTGACTTTTTCCTGACGCTTGCTTCGTCTGCTAGCCACAACCGCTATAGAGACTTGCGCCCAACTCTTCTCGACATTGTATATTTCATTTTCTACCGCGTGCCTGCGTCGGCCTTGTTTGAGCAGCCGAAGGTATGGTTCAAGACAAACTCCAATGGGACGCGTCATGGTAGACATAATGACTTTGGCGGAGTCTATGCTGTCTCAACGGGCGAGGGAACAATAATGCCTGTTTTCAGCGCAAAGGAGGTGCTGGAGCCGTTTGCTAACCTGTTTAAAAAGCGCAACAAGGTGCGCAAGCCCAGGGGAACCGAGGATGGACCTGTTGATCAGCAGTGGCGGACTGTGACCACGGCATGCATCCCCATTCTGCGCCGGATCGCAGCTACTTTTATTGAGAGCTGCTTCAACCCGTTTGTCGGTGCGTTGTTTGAGGACCTGAAGACCACGACAACCGTCGTTAATGATATCATGCCGCGGCTTCTCTACATGAGTGCCTATTTTGTTGACATTTCGCTTGCAAACCCCGAAATCGAGCTCGGGTGCACATGTGTGCTGGTGCAAACCCACGTGTTTGGACAGATCATGCGCAACACCAGTACATATATAGAGCTGAAGCGTTGGGCCGATCTTGAGCCCGCCATGTACTGCATTCAGCAGATTCTGTTTGCGCTTGGCAGAATGCGCGACACAAAGCTTGACTCGCTGAGTGAATATGTCCTCAGCAACCTGTTCTACGATGGTGATGCTCTTGATCTGTTTGTAAAGCTTTGCCGGGTTTACAAGCCCACAAGAAACACCCGCGCTTTTCTGGAGCAGGTTGCGAGGCTGACAGAGTCATTCTTGGTGACATTGAAAGCCTATGCTCAGTCTAAAGCGGGTCTACTGGTCAAGAAGCGCGTGAAAAAGAGATCGAACAAAAAGAATGACGAGTCTCGCGACGATTCCAACGCTGATGACAAAGAACAGGTTGCTGCCGAGTCAGAAGAGCAGAGAATAGCAAGTGGAGACGAAGACAATGGCGAGGCAGGATCTGCTGCTGAAGCTAACAGCGAAGGCAATAGCAGTGATGGCGACACTTCATCTGAAGAACAACTTGTAGAACGCGCATTTGACTTTGGCAAGTACGAACTAGCATTTGCCGTTAGCGATGTTGTCAAGACATACAGCCATCTCCTTGCACCGCCGTCCTGCATAGAAAATGTCTATCCTATGCTTTATCGCATCGCAGTCACAGCGCAGAGACCACAGCTGTTCTTTAAGAAAGACATCATGCTAAGACTGCTCATCCTGTTTGACGGTCGGTTTTCATATCCACATCGAACCGAGACTTTGGATCTCGCTTCCTGGATCTTCCGCCAGTACATGACTGTTATCACCAGTCCATCATTGCGAAACCACTACAAGGCGGAAGAGCTTGGAAACAAGCTGGCCATCGAATGTATGCTTACATTTCTCAAGGAGTCACGGCTAGGCACCAGCATTGAGCCAGTCATAACCCGCCACATAATCGATCTGCTGGCATCCGAGGACAAGGATGAAGATCACCAAGAGAAGGAAAGCGAGGCAGATACTGGTAGCGGTGGTAATAGCAAGGGCAAACAGGCTGATGTGAATATTCAACAAAGGGGATCGTCTACTTTTGGCGCAGGACCTTTTGCACAACCAGAAAGCCGTGTTTACGATTTCGACGACATTAACGATTTTGACTTTGACGATGCTTTCAATACTTAGATATACAACATCTAGGGAATACTCACCAGCAAACGCCTGTCTTGCAAAATACGATATTAGCTTTGCTTTGGTGAATTTACTAGAAACTTTATTTGTTGGAGTATAAGAATTAGTTATAATGTGAGCTAGGATGCCACCTTTTTGGAGGTCCGAAACATCAGTACCCTCACATAGACACTTTCTTGCTAGAAAACTTGGTCAGGTTGCTCTCAAGCCAGTCTTTGTTCAGATCATCTTTATCCTGTAGCATATACGACTTTCCCAGATCGGCTTCCTTCTCAAACATCTGCTGTGTGCTTGCGTAGAGCATCCGTGCCTGCAACGCAGAAGTCAACGGACAGTAGTAGATGAAAGCAAGCGGATATGACACCCGGCCGTCGTCATGAGCAAGACAGTAGCTCACAACGACATAGCGAGGGGCATCGTCAGGAAGCTCCTCAATTAGCTCGTCAAAGCCAATGTCTTCAAATGTTTCATCATGGATAACCGTATGGCTGTCGCGATCGATTTTTGCCACATATACCTGCATACTGTCACTTGGCTTTTTCAGCCTAAACTCTTTTAAATCATCAAGCACCTCGGGTGCAATAGTACACGTTACTGAAGCAGACGCCATGGTACTCGTGTTTATAATACAGCACTGATTGCAAAAGAAATAACAAAAAGGAATTAGCACATCCAATGCAAAAGAAAGACAAAGAAGCTCTTACTGCCAAATGTTTTGCATCAGCTGGAGTTCAAAATAAAGCAGACGAAAAGCACGGATGAGGGGGGAAGCTGAGATTGCCCAAAAACTCAAGAATCAGTTGCCACCCACAAGTCGATGGATATCAATGCTGAAAGTAAAACTTTGGGATGTACTGCTCAGAAACACTCCAAAAACGCTTATGCATGGTAACTGAGTGTCTAATTTGGTTCTTTGTAATTGCAGCATACACTCACTAGCTATTATATCTATAATTGTCAGTATCTGCTATAATGCCGAGAAGCAGAAGAAAATCGCGGTCGCCGTCTCGCCACACAAGGTCACACCGATCGCGTTCGCCCAGCAGACAGCAGACAAACCGTGACAGATATCCGCGCAACGACTCGCCACCACGCACGCGACATCACTCCCGAGAAAGGGATAGCCGTTATCGCAATACAAGGTCGGATTATGACCATCGTCACAGGAAAAGATCTCGGTCTCCTTCGCGGACCACGCGCCGCTCACGCTCTCGATCGCCTCGGCCGCACAGACATAATGCAAGGAACATCTCCCCTTCTCCAACTCGGACAGATAGCCACGTAAAAGACGATGCTCCTACTGAGGAGGCGCTAGAAGGAATGACGGAGGAAGAGCAGATGAACGCACTCATGGGTTTCAGTGGATTCGACACGACAAAGAACAAGCAAATAAGCGGAAACAATGTAGGTGGTGCAAATGTCAAGAAACAGCGAAAATTCCGACAGTATATGAACCGTAAAGGCGGATTTAATCGACTACTAGACAAGCAAACAATGTAGACAGCTAGCCATGAGTATCTATAGTATACACTACTTTACACAATTGATCGATTGGAATTAGGGTAGTTTAAACAAAATCTTTGTTATATTACAAGTTATGGAAAAATAGTCGCAACTAACTAAAGGCTAATGCACAAGAAGGCATTTAGACCTCCTGAGAGGCACCAGACTTCTTGGTCTTCTGGGGCAGGAGGTTGTTGTGGATGTTGGGCAGAACACCAC